>CAEFZX010026331.1:0-105401 GCA_903066825.1 Alfaro cultratus | reverse complement strand
TATATATAAATAAAGGGTGATATCAGTAGGCTACTGTAGGTCTGACGGCTGCTGTGTAAAGGACAGTTGTATGTGAAGACAGAGGCGGTGTGTGTCCTACACACACCACACACACCGGACTCTCGGTACCAGTGTCCCTTAAAGAACCAGGTCCACTTCAAAATAACAACTCGCGGATTGTTCAGTCTGAACTGGATGCCATTCATCCGGTCACTCCAAGGTCTTTATACGCAATTAAAGATTTCAGCAATAATTCTCTTTCTTCCTTTTATTTCCGCCTCCACACACACACACACACACACACACACACACACACACACACCTACACAGACAGACACACACTCCTCCCTTATTGAAGCAGGATACCAAAGCTACTTGTTAAATCTAATGCATGCACTGTCAACCCATTCGCACCCCGTCACATCCCCGCTCAATATAGAGACCGGATTTTCTAGTATTAGCCACAACTCCTCTTCAGCCCCACGCAGTCCTCTGTTTGGGACCAGAACACACCAGCATGTGACCCGAACCTTCACCTCAGAACGACAAAAATGTAACTTTATAACATATTGTTTTTATATTAAATGAGCCGAATGGCTCATTTAATATCAATTGATGAGTCCTGTATGACAAGAGCTTGCTGTTGTTTATTCATCTCTTATTGCATGAAACTAAATCATTCTGGATTTTATTATTATTATTATTATTATTATTATTATTATTATTATTATTATTATTATTATTATTATTATTATTCTGAGATTGAAGTACAAAGTACATAAAATACCAATCTACGTCGTAAATGTTAATCTGGGTCTCGTGTAGAAACGGGCAGCTTTTCTGCGTTTGTCGCGGTCGACAAATAATCCTCTCCTTTGATTACCACACAGAAATCCCACATTTCCCTTCTAAATTCTAGTTCAAAGTTGTTTTTAAGTCAGCATTAAAGCTATGCAACAGCAGGCGCTGAGAAAACTATTGCATCAAACTTTCACACAGCAAAAAAAATAAAAAAAATAAAAACAAAACACACACAAAAAAAAACCAAACGCGTTTAGAAACACCGACCTGAGTGCGGACCCATGGGTAGGTGGGATGAGAAGTATTTCCCGGGCTGGAAGTGCGCCGGGTGCTGCACGGAGCTGTGGCCGCCCGGCGCTATCCGAGACGCAGCGCTGTGCACCAGGGCGCTCCGCTCTGTCAGGAGGTGGTGCGGCGGGGCGAAATCGCGGCTTTCCATCCCGATGAGACGCGAATAAATCCCCACAAAATCCAGAGTAAAATAAAAAATAAAAATAAAAAACCAAAATCAAAAAAATCCAGAGGCACTGAAGGTTTCAGGCACCCAGAGCCCCAAAAGGTAAAAAAGAAAATATAATAGTAATCCCTGTTTATGAACTTCGCGCTCCCTTCGCTGTGTGGAGCGCAGTGCACGGCAGAAACAGAGTCCCCGACATGTCCTGCGGAAAGAGAGAGAGAGAGAGAGAGAGAGAGAGAGAGAGAGAGCAGAGGACAAGTCAGAGCCAGGCGGTGATGTTTCGCTGGAGGAAAGGCTGAGAGACAACCGCTGTTGAAGTTTACACAAACAAGCATTATTCATTAACGGGGAAAAACATCTTTAAAACAGCAGAATTATATTCTAACCTGACTGTCTGTACGGTGAGGGTTTCATGAAGGTAAGCAGTGCGTATGGAAACAGACTCGCTTGGCTTTACACTGCACAACATGCACACACACACACACACACACACACACACACACACACACACACACACACACACACACACACACACACACACACACTCTCTCTCTCTCTCTCTCTCTCTCTCTCCTGTTTCTCTTATTTAAATTCTGTTATGTTCAGTTCTTTAAAAATTTGCTTCCTCCTCTTATTGTCTCTTCTTACAACCTGGAACTTCGACACAAAGCAACATCTTTCTGTTTAGTTTTTTTCTAAAATGTTTTACAAAACAAAATCTGAAAAGTGTGGCATACATTTCTATTCAGCCACCATGTTCTTCCGTTGCAGAGCGATCTTTCTACTAGGACCTGAAGGCATTTCTCTGATTTTCAGACTATGATTTTCAGGTCTTGTCACAGATTCTTGATTTTATTTAGATCTGGGCTTTGACTAGGCCATTCTAACACATGATCTGGTGGTTGTTCTGGAAACTGGACCTCCAGGTTTCATCCAGGATTTAGCTCCATCCGTTTTTGCTGTTCTTGCTGCAGTAAAGCTTCCCCACATCATGGTGCTGCCACCACCATGCTTTGTGATGAGTGTGGTATGGTCAGGGTGATTTGCAGAGCTGTTTTTTTTTGCAACCTATTGTGCAGTTCCAGTTTACTCTCACCCAACCTGATCCCCTTCTACCAGATATTTGCTCCATTAAGTCCAGGGGTGTAAATATTTGTATTTGCCATATAAAAGGATTTTACATGACAGATCCACGGTAAGACAACTTGTTAGCAGATTTCAGCTTCTGAAGCTGAATGCTCTCCAGATCTGGTCACATCAGCCATTTTGCTCCATCTCATCTATAAAATCTTTTACATTTTTGCACTGATGTCTATTTTGAGGAGAGGCCATCCCTCTCTGCCGCCCACACCGCTCACCGCTTCTTCCATTTTTCATCAGAGAGGGTAGCAGATATCCAAGAGGCACCAAGACAGAACGGTGGCCAGCGGCTCTGTCGCCCACAACGTGCCGCCTCACCAGCCTGGCTGCAGATCGCAGCAGAGGTTGGGACACAGCGTGCTTTACTCTGTCATGTAAAATGTTCTAATGTCTGTTTTATTTCTCAGAAATGATTTGAAGAAGAGCTGAGCTGTCAGAATGCACTTTATCATAAAGTTCAGTTTTTAATTTTTAATTTTAATACGATGGGTCTAATAATAACTCGTGATGTTCCTTCTGAGTTATGATGAAACATGCAGAAGATCCTGAAGCAGAGGACACACACAGGTTCTGTGTTTTTTTAAAGGTGAAAGGTGACAGCTGAGAAAACGTTTTCAGTATCATCTTTCAAAAGAGTTTATGTTTGACATCCTCCTTTCTAACATTGATGAAGCTTTATGACTAGGAGCTGAAATGCTTCTCCTGTCTGAGCAGCTGTTGGCCCTCACAGCCGCTGAGGTCAGACGACTTTCAGCTGAAGCAATTATTACTCTTAATAACTTCTCAAATCCTCATTTCATGCAGCCCGATCTCTCCATCCAACCACAATCTGCGCACATCAGTGCAAGATGTCACGTTTGATGAATCTGCATCATTACTGCCTTCAGTAATGAAGCATTAAAATTACTCCTGACCAGGAATCCATGTTAGATGTTCTGACTCCATCAGAACCGCTGACTGTGTTCTGACACGTCAGCATTCAAAAACTCAGCAGACCATCAGACTTCGCTCCTCAGAGGCCGTTTACAGAGAGAGTCCATGTTGTCACGGATCTGCTGTCTGAAACGAGACCAAACCCCAGAACCATCAGAGCTCCACTGAGAGGCTGGAACATGAACCTTTGATGTTCCATGCAGTGGCGGCTGCATGTAGGATTTCCCCCCCATTTCAGGTTACTGCTGAGCTCCAGCAGGTTAAGCAGACCCAGCTGGTTTCACTCTGCCTCATGATTGGTAGAGTATAAGACCAGCTGGGAAACTGTTTTTCAGGGCCTCTTGACCAATTGGGCAGCATGTGTGCTGCAGCTTTATGGTGCTAGGATGGAGGACTTGTTTGATAGAAACCCTGTTTTTTTGTTGTTGGCACTTCCCCTTTTTCTTTTAGGTTCTCCTTTTTGACTTTAAGTTTTTTTCAGATTATTATTAAAGGATAAAATTTTAACCTTACCCTCCTGGTTTGTCTCTTCATTTTTTCCCCCCCTGGTTTATCTATTGTTACAGCCCCCCTCCAATACCCCTAGACTGCCTTGGGGATGTAACATTTGACTATTAACTATCATTTTTCTGTTCTACGTGATAAAACGTTGCTCCTGTCATCATTGGGGATTGTTCTTGTAGCTTAGAAAATTATCCGTCTGTCATCTGGACTTTAATTCTCTGAAAAACATCCAGCAGCTTTTAAAGTGACCAACTGGAACAAATTTAGACAATGCAGGTCAATCAGCAGCTAGAAGATGACTGTTTTTAGTTTATGGTTATCTTCTTATTAAAGTGGTTTTAAAAAAATTCATGCAAGTTAAAGAAAGTAGAAAGTTAGTGTTTCACCTAGGAAAGAAAACGGCTTAGCAGAAACGTCCTGAGCCTCTTTTGAAATGTATGGCATTAAAAAAGTAGTTTCTATGGTTACTGCCATCAATAGATCATTCACCTGCCAAATTGATCATCTATAGCGCTTATAGACAGGAAGTTACTGGTTAAACAGAAACGCTGGATCAGAGAGAAGCAGACTGGAGAGTAGTAGGAGTCTGCTTCTACTACAGACTCCTAGTAGTCAAATAACTTTCTTTCTATTCATTTTCTTTTGCTTTCATTTTAATAATTGGGTCGGCGACTTCTTTCTCAAAAACGGAACTAGGAACACTGAATAATTGACTTTATATATTGAAGGTTGTTACAGACGGTTATAGTTTTTGCTGCTGGGAATAAAGTTGAAAAGAAACTGGACTTTATATATTTCAGTCTGAAGCTCCATCAGATTGGAATAACTTGTCTCCCTCGTCGCCTCTCCTCATGTTTTTAAATGCTCAAACATTTTGCTCCTGCTAAGAACAGACTGAAAACAAAGTGCCTGTTTGAAACTGACATTTATAAATTACATGATGAAAATATGATTTTGAAAAATAAACCCCAATTTTTTTCTCCTATGACAATCTAAATAACCCAAGTTATTGTTCTTAATTTTTTACTATAATTTTCCAATCACACAAATTTGTTCTAACTCAGGTGTCTTCCCTTGTAACTGCTTGAGAAAACCTGTTGTTTGGAGCGTCCATATCGTTCATATTCCATTTCAACGAGCTTAAATTATGAAGTAAGGTGATATGGACAACGTTGATGTGAATTTTTCACATGATTAGTTTGCTTCCTTCCATGCTCTTCATCTTAGGATCCATCAGCCTGCTAGCCCTGCAACACAGCACATATCTGATCAATAAGGAATCTATCCAGAGAGCTGTGAGGATAAACAGTGGTATGTGGCAAAGCTCCAGACTCCAAATGTCTGCAGACATCAGATAAAACCCCCCATGGCAAAAGTTTCTTATCCAGCTTGGGGAGCAAAGTGTCAGCTTTCATTCTCCATCACAGCATAAAGTAACTGACAGGGTGTTCCTTCTCTTTCCTGGGACTTTCACACTGTGTGAACTGTGAAACATCAGTGTGGTCCATTACTCCATTAGTGTTCTCTGAGACGAGCAGAAGCCCACACAGTGCTGCTGTCAGAGCCATGCTAACCTGAAAGAGCATTCCTGTCCTATAAACCTGAGACCAAACAATAAGGATTAAAGAATGAATGAGTTACAATGAGCTCTGAGAACTTTCTCATAAATTAGATTACCAAATAATGAGGGAGAGAACTTTATTTTTTTAATGTTAAAAAACACAAACCTTTTTAGCATTTGGGCCATTCCTGCTGACAGAACATGATGACAGAAACGAAATATTTAGTTTAAAACTTTATCAATTAATAACTTGGTGAAAATGACTTTGAAAATGAACCTCTGGGCGTGCCGTGGTGGTGTAGGGGATGGCGCGACCCACATTTGGAGGCCTTGAGTCCTCGACACGGCCGTCGCGGGTTCGACTCCCGGACCCGGCGGCATTTGCCGCATGGCTTACCCCATTCCTGTCAGCCTACTGTCAAAATAAGGGACACTAGAGCCCACAAAAAGCCCCCCGGTGGAAAAAAAAGAAAATGAACCTCTAAATAACTCAGATTGTTGAAGTTAGTTTTTTACAAACGGCTTCCGGCACTCCTCATCCTCTGTGGAGGAAGAACTAGGGCAGAGGGGTAAATGGCTTTTGGCTTAATCTTCTGCTTTCTTGTTTCATTTGTTCTAATCATCTTAGGCTTGGTGTTATGTTTGCACTTGAACAAGAACAACTATTAATGAGTTATATTAAAGAATCGCTGTCGTCCACCTGCCTGTGATCAGCAGCTGACCCTGCTTTGTCTGCAGTAATGGGAGAAACGGCAGCCATCTTCCTCAGGGCATTCTGCCAACAGAAGGGCTGCTTTCATTCTGGAGAACACATTCATACTCATCACTCCCACCCATCTACAGAACATGACAGCTTGATTGAGACTCCATGAATGTGGCGACCTGAGCTGCTTCTCCGTTAACCGACACTCCATCAGTCAGACCACAATCATAATTATCTTCATTAATTATCATTTAAGCTCCGTGTCCAACTGGGAACAAGATGAGGATGATGAGGGTGAACTTTGAGCAGCTCGGGTCACTTTACAGAGGAAACAGTAACCAGTGACAGGCTGCAGGAAAAAAACACGTCATGTCATACGCATGGTGTCCGAACCATTCATAATGTTTGATAAATATCTACAAAAGAAAATTTTCTATTTAAAAAAAAAAAGAATTTCTATTTTTAGGTTTCAAAACAGAGAAACAAAACTTTTCAGGTTATTTCTTTTTTTTTTTTTTACAGATAATTTACTTAAAATCTCTTAAAACTGATAAAGTTATATAAAGTAAATGTTTTATTAACCATGTTTTTGCTTCTATTAATTTCAAAGTAAACAGGATGATAAGCGTTTAGTGACTTTTAGGCCCAGAACAACTTGGAGGAAATGATTTCTTTAACCTGACTAAGTGCAGCGTTCAGATTCATGAAAGGTTGGTTCAAGTCTTGATTGGAAAAAAAGAAAATTATCGACCAAAAAATGGTAAGTTTGCCTTTTTCTTGAGTCTAATGTGAGACAGACTTTATATTATGGATCTACAACAGACTTCAGATCCTTTTTCTACAAAAAATGCATAAATTTGCTCTTGTCATTAAAATATTGCATGTTTTATGTTGAAAAAGTCAATAATTTTTGCATGTTTAAACTGATAAATCAGTCTTTTTTTATGTTGCAAGAAACTTCACCAAATAGAAAAATACACACCAAAAAACATAAATAATAAATCTAGTATGTGTTCTCCTGAATACTTTCAATCTGATGACTGAAAATATGAAAGTTATTTGCAACGATCACTTGTTGGTATTTTTTTTCCCCACTGCATGAATTAACGGTTGGATATTTATATTTATTCAGTGTGATGTTATGCTGCTGCTGTAGTCAGTGTTTCTTCAAATTCTCAGCAGGGATGTTTATACATTTTTAGATGTTCATTGTTCTAATCAATAAGTAATCTTAAACTATTGATCAGTCATCTAAAAACCAGAACGCGGAGCTGAAATTAGTCAGAATTGCTGTCGGGTGTTTTGTGTCGCCTGAAGTCACTTTTTGCCTGAAATTGTTCAAACTGTAATGTGTGAAAGTTGAAACGGTAAACAGTGGTGGGTGACAGATGCAGCCATGTGTAAACTGTGAGGAGGAGGATGATGATGATGATGATGATGATGATGGCTGTCGGTCCAGGCCCAGACACGGCTCAGCGTGATAAGCTACCTGACTGCTATCTTCCTGACTCTCCAGGCTGCAGATGACAAAGGATGATGGACAGAAGAGCCTGTTCTGGGTTTGACATTCAGATCAGAGGGGAGGAGGAACAGCAGCGTGGCGCCTTGCTGCCTGCAGTATCGCTGTCCTACATGCCGTTTCACTCCAGATGCTTCACTACAGATTCAATCAAGGAATTTCAGATATTATATATTTCTATTTAGGGTGAATATTTATTTAAAAATGTAACTTCAAAGCATTTTTATTCCCCTTTGTTTCTCGTGTTGAGTGGATGGTTTTGAACGTCTCAAACATTTTCTTGAATCATTTGAAAGCAGATCATCCATTTTAAGGCATCAGGATGCCACATAAATCTTATCTAAGCACTGTGAGCTTCACTGATAAAGGCCACATCGTCCACATAACAGCTCTCAGAAAAGTCAGGAGCCCCCTGTGAATCGATAGCAATAGCACCGAGGGACACCTGACCATAAAAGGCTAAAAATAAGCTGATATTTCCTCCACTCCTGACAGTTTAAGGGCCTCTCTGTTCCTCACAGTGAGGTGCATTTGGGGGGAATTTGAAGGTCAAAATGATAAGAAGTTTAAATGTTTCTCTGGTCAGACGGATGAACTTCTTCCTTTGGCATTGGGTTCATCACCAAACTCTCCACCTTGCAGCTTGATACCATACTGAACATTTTCCTTCATGTTTCTGTTTTTAGTGAGAAGAAAACAGCAGATAAGACTGGACTTTTATTTGAGAACGGCTGAGAATGGCTTTGTCAATTTGATGTGAAACGATTCCAGCTCCACAGGAGCTGCAGATGAAACCCCTACAGATGAAAGTGTTTCTCCTTCACATGACCAGAAGATACAAAGAGACTGGAAAGTTTAATCCAGGATTACAGGACTGAAGGACTTTGAGTTTGGCTGGTGAATTTTTATTACGTTTCTGTGTTTAAGTGTTTGTCCACATGGTGTCAAATTCATTTTGGTTCATATCAAGATCACAAATATCCTCAAAGGGTCGTCTGTGGCAGAATGTATTAATTATACTATCCATTAACAAACGGCAAAAATATTAATAAATATCTGCCTCTGCATTCCAAGGGGACTTCTTCAAATTAAATATAGAACTTTTTTCATGTAATAAAAAAGGTACAAATTGTTTTTATTTGATTGATTAAATATTCAAGCACATAACTTTAGACTTAAGACTTCTATTGATGTGGCCCTCAGAGTCTAAACGGCCACATAAGAACTTATGGAATCCATCCATCCATCCATTCTTTCTTTTCAGTCTTTTCTAACCATGTACATCTCTCTTATTGCAGGGGTGGAAACAGAAGATGCTTTGTGGCCTTCTGATTCCTCAGTGAAGGCTCTCAGACTGAGTGCTTCCTCTTCCCCTGCTACCTGCTCCAGATAATGCTCTTTGTAACGTGATTAAAGCTCGGGGAAAAGCTTTGAAGCTGCATTCTCTAATTGCTCTGCAGTCGAGTGAAGCACATTTTACCTCACACCAGTTGTGGAGTAGATGCTTGTGTCTCAGAAAGTGTGTAATGGATATCTTACAAATTACAGGTCATCACTCTGTTTTATTACTGAGCAGTCTGGAGAATCAACTTTTAACCTTTGGAAAAATGTCTGGAATCACTTTCCTGCAGTGAAAAATACAAAGAAACTGGATTTACTGGATTTGGTTGATTAAAAAAATATCATTAAGAAACAACACTTATAATGATTTACAGTCAGAAAAACTATTATCCAAAGTTTTCATTAAGTTCGTTACAGCATCACATCCTTGGAAAAATTATATATTTTTTCAAATCTGAGCATCTTTCTAGAGCATTAAAATACAAGAAAGACGCTCAATAAGGTGATGGAATATGACCTTCAATTTGGCTGTCTGGAAGAATAACACATCATAATAGTCATGGTGTCTTATTAAATGTAGGTGCTGTTATAATATGTCTGCAACATGTTGAAAGTGCCACAGTGAGACGGCTCAGAGCTTCCAGTAGATGTTGGACACGATCTTCATTATATGCTGAGTGAGTGGCTGCATAAAAGTCTGCCTGAAATTGATCATTTTTTTGAGTGGTATTTCAAATTTATTCTGTCATGGTTATGACTTTATTCCCATAAAGTCTTATATATATATATACATATATATATATGGCTGTTTGAGCATTTCTATGGCTGTTTGTGCATTTCTATGGTTGTTTGTGCATTTCTATGGTTGTTTGTGCATTTCTATGACTGTTTGTGCATTTCTATGGTTGTTTGTGCATTTCTATGGCTGTTTGTGCATTTCTATGGCTGTTTGTGCATTTCTATGACTGTTTGTGCATTTCTATGACTGTTTGTGCATTTCTATGGCTGTTTGTGCATTTCTATGGTTGTTTGTGCATTTCTATGGCTGTTTGTGCATTTCTATGACTGTTTGTGCATTTCTATGGTTGTTTGTGCATTTCTATGGCTGTTTGTGCATTTCTATGGCTGTTTGTGCATTTCTATGGTTGTTTGTGCATTTCTATGACTGTTTGTGCCTCAGTTTCTGCTTTCCACTGTGTGTAGACGGAAACAGTGCAGCATCATCAGAGACACGCTGATGACAGAGGTAATGATTCATCCGTCAGTAATTAACCTCAGCTGCTGTTGCTGCTTCAGGGTTCTGTGCTTTTTAGCGAAATACTTCATCAGTAATGAATCAAATTAGCATGTTTGGTTAAATAAAATATGAAAACATCTGCTTTTTATCTATGCATAAGGAATAATCTGAGGTGTTGCAGAGAAACCTCAAAACTACAAGTTTAATGCTTTGTTGGAATTTTATGTTCAAGACCAACAAGAAGTGATGGTGGTCTTTCACTTTTAGCACTTCTTCAGCTAATAAATTAATGTCAATTGTATCTTATGCCCTAGTCTCTGTATTGATTTCACCTTTTTTAATCATTTCAACAGTTTGCTGATGTTTTTATTGTAAAGTGTGCTGCTTGTGTTCTTCCTCTCTGTTAGGTGATTATTGTAAATAAGAATTTGTTCTTAATAACGTACCTTAAATAATGGTTTAATTAAAACGAATAAACTTGTGAAGTGAAGCAGGCTAATGGATGTTACAGCAGGAATGAAGCCATAGAAGGTATCTTCTGCAGTCGTGCTAAGATGATTTCCAGTTTGCTGTTTGACCTGTTAAAACAGCAGCTATGATCATTTTTAGAGGTCTCAAGTTCCATGAATGTCAGTTAATATTGCTAATCATGAAAGTTGCACCCTAACATTTTCAACATGTGTCATCATCAGCTGCCTGAGCTTGAAAACCAAATGTATTTGTTGGTCCTTGACCTCTGAACTGTGGTCAAGGACCAAAGAAAATCATCCGGAGGGTACAAATGGCCCTGAGGCCTCATGTTTGACACCTCTGACTCAGAAGATTGATAAGCATTGTAGCACAGTATCATAGCATCTTTCAGTAGCTTCATCTGCATATCACTTGTTTTTATTTTCCTATTTTAGAAGAGATGAATTTAAAATATTTTCACTTCCTCCATCTTGCTACCAAAGAATATTTTTATTTCTTTCTTTCAGAAGACAGGATGAATGTTTTGGTTCACTCTCATCTGATGCCCCTTTATCATTCTAACCTCGTCTTCTAGCAGCTTTCCCTTGATAATTCAGAGCCTTTGCATGACGAAGAGGTGATGTACATGCAGCCTACAGCCGTCCACATTCACTAACTTATCGTTTGTTTTCCCCCAGTCCTCCAAAGCCCAGTGGCCGTAAAGTAAGAGTCATGACAGACAGCCAGGGGCCTGGGCTGGGGCCCTCGGTCTCAGAGCCTCAGCCGGTTAGCCCTGATAGCTCAGCGAGCTGCACATGGGCTCCCAGCTGATAAATGAGCTGACAAGCCTTCTCGCCGTTACTCATTCCCCTCCTTGGGGAGGGAAAGAAAAGAGAAAAATTGGAACATTAGGAAGAGGAAAGGAGAAAAAGACGGAAAGAAAAAAATGAACTGACTGTAGCGCTGCTATTTTTAGCACGCCTGTTACATGCTCCATTAATTTGAGATGGTAGGAGAGAGAAGTGGGTGGGAGGCTAAAGAGGGCGACAGGTGAAAAAAGAGATGGTGAGGAAAAAAGAAATGATACGTAATATTGGAAACATAACAATCATAAAAGTAAATCTGAATAAAATAAATGTGTGAAACATGATAAAGCACATGATCTGGCTTCAAGGTATATCCTTCACCAATTATAACTCCCTGGTGGCTTCAGACATCTTTAAAAATATATTTTCTTTTCCCAAAAAGGACTTTATTTGTTGACTTTGGGTCAGGGGTGTTCAAAGTGCGGTTCGGGGGCCATGTAGGCTGACTTTGAGCGGCCCTCAACTACAATTCAAAACCGATACAAATTTGGCTTGTCCAGTGCAGGTGGTTGATGCACTTTTTATTTGTTCAAAGTATTTGTGTTTTTTCTTTCCATAATATGTACTTGAGACTTTAACTGAAAATCCAACTTCGCTGCACCTAAATCAGCTTTTGTTTAACTTATTAAGCTTGACTAAATATAGCAAGCCTTTTGAACGAAAGTGACCCAAATCCTGTTCTTGTAACTGAAAATAAATTTGTTCGGTTGAGTCCAAAAGAAACCAAAAACCATTTTCCATTTTTTAAAACAGCAAACATCCAAAATCTCTTAAGTTTTGGATCCATGATGAATAACATCCATTTTGTGCAAAATTGGGCGACTTTTTTTTGCTTGATTTGATTTCTTCTTCTTTTTCTCGGGATGTAAATGATTTTCACTGTACTGTGGCCAGTGGGACAAAAAGTTTGGACATGTAAAAATCACTTTTAGGTCTACTATCATCTCTGCTCTGATGCAGTTTGACCTGAATTAAATGAGAGATTCAGCACATTGACTGGAAAAGATTGGAATAAACTTTCAATTATGGATTAACGCAAAGAAAATGCAGGCATCTGTTGATTTTGTGTAAATTTTGACGATTAGCTGGATCCTGTGAAGATATTTCAGTCTGCCAGCCCTCATCCTGATGTACAATGATATTGTTGCTACATTTTGTGCATCAGGTCATCATTTTGAAAAGAACTCACAGCTTCTGATTGTTTGGTGTCTTACCCCAGCCTCTCTGCTCGGCTCTTTAAATCACATTTTCTTCTCTCTTCTAGTTTGGTTTTCCTTCTCTTTTCTTCGTTCTATTTGATCAGATCTATACTCATTCTCTGCTGCGTCATCCAACAGTAGCAGTAGCACTGACCTTTAACCTTTCTTCTCTTATTGGTGCATAGTTGTTACCTGTTTAAGGGCTGACATTCTCACTCTGCTTACACCCACGTGACATTAGCATTAAAATGGGTTTTCTGATGATCTTAAATGTTGATCACAATAACTGACGGACTCTAATGAGCCAACCAAGATCTGAGTCTTTGTTAAGGTCCAATTATCTAATTATCTCTTTACAATTTATCAAAACATCACTAAAACGTATCTAAATGGACAGGTTGTTGTTGCTTTATCTATACATGTTAAAGGCTGTATCTAAGTCTGATTCACCTCCCTGGACGCTGTGAAAACATCTGGATGGTTATTAACATGAACATGTTATCAGGGCAGGATCAGCTCATCTACATTCACACAACACAAAATAACATGAAGTTTGTGCTCAGGACATTCACACTCACCACTCATTTCCTGTTTTAACCTGAGTGGAGGTCCTGCTCGGTTGGCTGCAGTAGGCCCACATGGACCCACATTTCTTGGCAGCCGAATGCTGCAGACATATTAGTAACGGATAATGTAACACGCTGTTCATCTTACGACTCCACTGAGTCTTAAAGCGGAACACATCATCATCTAAGACGCTGAACAAAGTGAATCGATCCTTTAGGAGGAATTCTTCCTGAAACAGGCTGAGGTCAGAATAAATTGGTGCTGCTATCAGATGAACTTTTATGCTTCCTCTGCATTTATAGCCAAGATTTTTACAAGAAAGTCTAGTTTCCTGTTTGTGGTGAGAGGAAAGGGCTCCAAGCTTTTGTTAGAAGTCTTGTTCCTCTGGCTCCTACTCTTGTTAAAGCATCCAGCTTGGTTTGAAGCTGCATAATTACTGTGTGCAGCTACGCTGAGTGTAACTCTGTGGTAAAAACATTCAAACTTTTTAAAAAGTTCTAAAGTGCATCCGCTATAAAAATTAAGAAACAGTCAGCGAATCAAAGGTCAACACCCACAGATGTCTCATGGCCTTTGGATCATGACTAACTTAATTTTCATGCTGGTTCAGGCAATTTATTTATTTTATTTTAGTTTTACTTTTTGCACAAAATAATAATAAAAAATCTCCAATCCTAACCCAGAGGCTCTATCAATGTGACAGCAAGTCGTCCAGAGATGCAGCCCCAGACATGATGCAGCCACCACCATGTTTGACTGTATTCTGTTCATTGTAGATTTTTTTTCTATAATTCACAGCAAATGTAGCCTCGAGTCCACTTTACAAAACTGTCAATCCAATTCAATTACTTGCATTCCAATTGATCCTAGTTATTAATCAGTGCTTTAACCCTCTCCAGGCAGATGTTGCAGATTTGCAACAGCTAAATATCAGATTTGTTCCTGCAACTAGAACTTAATTTGAGCCTGAGAGGGTTAAACTTAGTTTATCATTCAAATGAGTTAAAAACTAAATTCTAAGGAAACCCAGAAGAACATTGAGTCATTGACTTGCAGCATTTATTCCTCCTGGATGTCTCGACAACAGGTCTGCACCTAAAAATGTCACATTATTTTGGTTATTTTAGAATTTTTTAATATTTTCATATACAGTAGAATGTATCCTATTTGTTATTATTCTTTGTTTGCATTTTGGCATGTTATTTTTTCTGAATGTAGTGTCTTTTTGAGGTTGAGATGGGATACGTAGTGTCGAAGCGGAACCTTTGTTTTGGGGGTTTTGGTTCTGTGTTGGTTTCGGGCGGACTTCCTGTTTCCGTCAGACGCAGTCTCCACGCTAAAGGCAACACTCCGGTCGTCATTGCTGAATCCTGTTTTTGATAAAAACACCAAACTACTGTGAAGATGTTTCCCTCTTCTTTGGTCCAGTCATCAACTTTCTGCCAGTAGTTGTAAGTTTTATCAGAAGAGGTTTAGATTACAGTGGTCTGGGTGTCTGGGTGATTAAAAGACTGTGATGTCTTACTAAGTCCAGGTTATAGGAGTTTTATTTTGCTCTTGTTTGAATAATATTCAGTGCTGGTTGCTTGGTGACACATAAAGTAGCTTAGAGCCTGAGAGTAAAGTGAGTCTATCCGATGTTAAAGGTGGAGAAACTATTCTTTGTTCATGAAGTGTGGGAATTCAGAGGTTAAAATTGGAACAATGCCATGTTAAATTCTATACATATTATGAGTCTTGTAATTCTATTTTTGATTTTTGAAGTTTGATAAGTTAAATTCAAAGTACTTTGTTATGTTTAGATCACTTAATATGCAGCTGAATGCAGTAAAGCTTTTAAAAACTGTTGATTTATCCTGTTTAATACATTATACCTTGATTGTCTTCTAAGTGAAGAATGGTAATGTGAAAAGGTAATATGCTCAAATTAATCATTACTTGTGAGAAAAGGAAACATGGTTTATAAAACAAAGGTAATGTGAAATGTTAATATTATACACTGTAAAAGGTTTTTTGGTGAACAAATGAGACACAACCAGGATGCTAAAGGCAGACTTCAGTCATCATTACTGAATCCTGCCTTACTAATTTAAAGAATTTATGTGACAAAGGCCTCTGCAAGGTTATCATATAATGATGTGGCTTCCTGTGGAGATTTGACGTCAGTTTGTCTGGTGTTCTTCACATCAGGTTGTTCATGTCACTGTTAAATGAGTCCACACACTTGGGACCTGTAACAAACTACCGCTTGCGTTTGTTATTGACTTTGCAGCAATCCCTCATACTCAGCATGCATGCGGGACAGTGGAGAGGGAAAACTTTCCTGTAGCAGGACGAAACCTTCAACAGAACCAGAACCCGGCTCAGTACCAGCAGCCATCTGTGAGGTTTGAGAAGACGGAGCAGAGACACAAACAGAAACAGAAAACTGATCTCCATCTGTCACCAGGTGAGAGGTGGGTTCCACCTGGACCAGCAGCCATGCCCCCCACACCGCAGGCAGGTAGAGAGCACTTAGCCTAACAGTCATGTTTTTAACTGTGGGGGTAAACCAGGAGTGACCACACATGCATAGGGAGAACATACAAACTCCATGCAGGAGGATCCCAGAACATGCTATGAACACAGGAGCTTTTTGTTCCTTCATTCATGTCCACTGCACCATGTCAGTCTAAAAGTCAGATGGGGGAATTAAAAACAAACTTTCTAGAAGTATTTTAATTTGTTATTCACCTTCTTCCAGCTAAACTCAAAAGCTGGAGGAGCAACAAAGTGTTGAGCGTTATAAGAAAGGTCAGTCTATAGGTTTTTGAAAAGAATAGTTCTGAACAGCCGATACGGTTCTACACCAACGGTTTTATAGAGATATGTGCTTCATTTTTATTATCCCTCACAGCAAAAACCAAATCCATCATCCGCCCGTCCCTGCTCGGCTTTAAGCACCACCTGGTCGTGGAACACAGCGATTAAATCTCTCCTGTTTTTGGTTTTTTTCTCTCCTTGCTGCAAGTCTCATTTAGTGTTTAACTTCTCTGTCTGGCAGCCACAAAACACTCATTTAACGCTCTGGGTTTCTTGTTGTTGTTGCTGCCATGTGTCAGAAGAGGAAAGAACAGAAAGATGCACCAGTGATTACTCTCCATTCTTAATAGGGACATTTCCTTCCATCCCAACATATCTGTTTTCTGTGGTATTTTGGAGATATTCTGCAGGTTTTTATCTCCTGTTTGTTGGCCAGCTGGCTCTGTGAGGATAACCCAAAAGGTTTTGATTCATCGAAGTGTTGCTGTGGAAACAAAAAGGGTGTTGGAAACCATATAAAACTGCAGACAGTGAAAACTGAAACCATCTGCTTGGCCTTTCCAGAATGTGGTTGAAGCAAAGGATTTCCATTCTGGAATTCCAGATCTTTATGCTAAATTATGGTTGCCCAAATAAAAAAGGAGGAATGCAATAAATAATTATTGGAAGGCAAAGTCAGGCCACTGTGTTTTAAACATCTAAATATCTTTTTAAATGGTTCCATAAAACTTTATCTATTCCAGATCAGTTTTCCTCTGAGATCAGAGTTAAAGTCACGAATATGGAGGCATGATTTTATCTTATATTAAAGCTGATGGATTATTACTGCTTTCAGACAGGGATGGAAATGTTTAAGTGCTGCATCTTTGGATACCCAACTGCCAACAATGCTTTTGTGTGCAATCTTTAGAAACAGACTGAGCAGTGGCGGCTCTAATTCAGAGTTACCAGGGTTGGCCAGAAGTTTTTTTATGAGGGAACAGAACAAAATAATGGAAACAGAAAAATATTTCAGCATTTTAATCCATTAAGTGACTCTGACTCTAGCAGGTAAAGCTTTTGATCCTGTCTCAATATGGCTGAAGCTAAAAGTGAAGCACTTCATTTTTAGACAATTGTTCAAATAAAACTGTGAAGGTAAAAAATTAAATGGGTCCAACGGAACAAAAATATTTCAAAATGGTAACTGGTGAATAACTCAACTATTATTCTGAGTCACAAATGTTAGAATTCAAAAGTAGTGCTTATGAAGCAGAGTTACAAAATTATACACTAATTTTCCATTTCATTAGGTTCTAATCCTGCACATTTTGAGTTCAGTTTGATGAACTTACTGGATGACCTTTAAGACGTCTGTCTGTGCCATCAAATGTACCACCTGTAGTTCTTCAGCATTTTAGTGGTAATCTTAAAAAAAACACACAAAACATTAGAAGAAATGAAAACATGCAGGTCTGTAATTTAGGACTGGATTTTATTCACTGTACCGAGTTTCATGTCTGTTAAATTAAATGTTGATTATGAAGTTAATAGCTTTTTTAAAAATTCATTTGCATCTTGCCTCATTACACTTAGACTTTCACTACTAATAAGCACAAGAGTATGTCAAGAATTATGTATTTGCAGCTTCAAATTGTGATGCAGTTGCATTAGATTAGATGGACCTTGTTTATGTGTAGTTATCAATAAATATCAGCCATTTTCCAGTTCATACAATCTGGTCCAAATCATATTTTAGCAGGTTTGTTTAAACAGGCCTGAGCTTTTCACATGTTGATGTTAGAAAACTGCAGACTTTTGGTACAAATGATCAAATGTTCACCAAAGGGATGATGTTAATAAAGTGTTTGCTTTTTCACTTTTAAAAAAGAAATTAAATTATTTGTTTATTTGCATTTTTATATGTTTTTAATATTGTATAAAAATAATCTTAAGGGATTGAATAAAATATTTGCAGAATTTTATTTGCATTTTTTCATACAAATAATAGTCTAAATAATTAATAATATTCTGAACATAAATGTTGGGTTTTCATTATCTGCAGGTTGAAAATAAACACATTTAACAGAACTAAAAGTAATGAATCTTTTCCATGAATTACTAACTTTTCAGTAATATTCTTAATTTTTTTGGTTATGTCTGTTTTTCTGCAGATAAATCCTGCCAAGCTTATTGATCTCTTTTCCACTTTCATGATTGAATTTTTGGGCTTTTAATTAGGATGGATTGCTGTGGAATTTGGTTCCAGAAGAAAAATCCTGATTAAATTTGTGATCCTTTAACGTGTTCAGGCTCACTGGGATAAAACTGATGAAGAGCTCTTCTACCCACAACTGGAAATAACGAGTTGAATACTGTGATGTGTCACAACGCCTCCCTGGGAACGGTGGTGCAGAAAACGGATCAACCTCATTTCAAAAGTTGACTTTTGATAAATGATTCAGTTGAAAATCAGAATGGAGGAAACAGGAAATCAGAATAAACAACAGTTTTCTTTAGCAGCCATTTTGTTTGCATTGTTATTATAGTAACATGACAATAAAAACTGGAAGAATCCAAACCTACCTTGTATCCCAGCCAAAGCTGTTTTTCCTGTGTCTAACACTTTTTAGTTTAAGGTCCTAATAAAGCCGAAGTGCATTCTGGGTCGTTTCACTGCACACTGCAGTCATCAGCATTCAGGTCAGGAAATCACAAGGCTGGGAATGTCACACTGTCGCAGCTCAGAAAGGAAAAGGCAGGTTTCTTTCTGGGTTTAATTCTGCCTCAAGCAAGTATAAAGACAGAGGAGAAAGGCGGTTGTGTGCTGGGGAACGGCTGTGACTCTGCGGCTGATTGCCTGCAGAGAATCAAAGTGTACAAGCTTCGGAGGAGATAACAGCGACAGAAAAAACGGATT
The DNA here is from genome assembly GCA_903066825.1 of Alfaro cultratus. Taxonomy (NCBI): domain Eukaryota; kingdom Metazoa; phylum Chordata; class Actinopteri; order Cyprinodontiformes; family Poeciliidae; genus Alfaro; species Alfaro cultratus. Next base: position 86,422 of record CAEFZX010026331.1, on the reverse strand, counting down.
AAAACAAACATGGACCCAGGAAAGAGAAACAGGGGAGCTTTAGGAAAACGCATCCAGCCGGTTTTGTTACAGCAGACTGAGATGTAGTTCTGTGACCGCAGAGCTGAACCGCTGGTTCTGCTGGCCCACCAGCACTCACAGGCCCCTCAGGCCTGATAGTCCATGTTTTACTGCCACACTCTGCACAGCTCCGGCTTTAGGGTCAGGCCGGGACAATAAGTTCCCCTCATGAAGCAGCGATGCCTCCCTTTATATGCCATGTGTTACATATCGAAGCCAAAGCTTATTTCTCTGATCACCGAAGCCATTAGTGGGATAATTACATTTCCTTAACCTTCATTTATACTCATTTAAGTTTTAAGTGCATCTTTGAAGGAAAGCTTTACAATATAATTATTTCTGAATTATCTATAGACTCTAACGTCAGAAAGTTTCCTTCATAATGTTCTAGTTTTTTTTTTTTATCCAAGACAAAAACTAGAAACAGTACACTTGAAATATTTAGGGATTTTCTTGGGGTCAAGTTCTTTCTTTTAAACAACAAATGCTGCATTGTGAAAAGAATGAAATTTAATCAAATATCCGATAGATTAGAAATATTTACCTCTGAAAGTGCCATGTTATAGTTTAATACCAAGATTTAAAGATATCAGATTAAAAAAAACTAAATTATTTACTTATTTAAAATGCTTCTTAAAAACTGGCTCTTACAAAGTTAAAAATGTCAACATTGATTATAAATAAAGATGTATAAATTTTAAGATTGTTTAATGCATTTCTTATTCTATAGTGTTATTTTGTAGTTTTTTGTGTTTTGCCATCGACCTTCCAGTCGGACTGGAGACTGAAATTTGTGGCGTTTCTTGTTTCTTCAGGATTATTTTACTCATCCACATTGTTTGTATTTAATGTCATTTTGCCACTCAGTCCTTCCTCAGTGTTTCAGTTGCAGCTGGCAGTCATTGTGCATTTAAAAGTTCAACCATTTTTTTCTTTACTTTTATTTTACCATTTATGCAACCAAGAAAAAGCTTATTTAGTTTAAAAATCCTTTAACAATAGTGTCCTGTGGCATAAACATTTTCCTGACAGAAAAACCAGCACAAACATTCAAACTGACAGATAAATAAGAATCAGGTGATGATGTGATTCTGCCTGCGTCCTGTCTGTGGCTGAGTCCTTCACAACCACAAATAATGACAATTTACATCCATTACCGACTCTGTTACTGCAGTGAGGCCCTCAGCATGTTTAATACTCTGCTGCTGCAAACACTGGAGCTGTACTGACCTTTTTAAATTCCTCATAAACATCTTTATATCTTTAATGGCTTCACCAGGCTTGTAGAGCTGCTTGACTTTGCAGCCACCAACACTCTGAAGAACAGCCTGCATCAGGGATGTTCTACAGAATCTAAATGTTCTACTAGACATTTAGAACTTATCTATTTTTAGCAAATGAATGCATATCATCAAAAGCCCCAAGTTAATTACTTGGATTACTGCATAGAAATATCTAAACACATTTTTTAGTCTCATTAGAATCAGACTTTTTGTAGACATTCAGTTTAAAATACTGAACTTTTTGTCTATTATGTCTATGAATTTTGTTTTACTTTAAATTTACCACCAAAAATTTCTCATTTAGTCAAAAAGCTTTTAGCTAATCATATTAATCATGATCATGTGACTCCAGTGTGATGGGGTCTAGTTTTATTTATCTCCTTACTGCAGCTTTAGGTGATAAACATCCATTTTGATCCTGACCCAGGCTTAGTGCAGGTTGCTGGATGTTTGCAGTTACTTTTTCTCTTTTATATTTTTCCTCGAGTCGTTCCTCTGACGAACACTTTGGGCTACTTTTTCAAAGTAGGTGATCAAACAAAGGAAGTAAAAAAAAAAGGTGCGGTTGAATTTAGTTGTTAATCATCCCACCTTTAAAGAAAATAAAAATAAAATTTACTCTCGCATAACCGCAGCTGCACATTGATACCTGATAACTGATAATTGATAACTGACTGACTGATGTTTTTCAAGGTGAGCTGTAATTTTTCCACTGCTTCAGAGTGACATCCTCAGTCACCTAAAGTCAAACAGAAAACCTCTAACACCATTAATAAAGATAAGATGGAGTATCACAGACAGATACTTATGAAGTTCAATTTTTGTATTTTCTCTTTGAAAAAGTAAAACTCAAAAGATTAGGTCTTTATTTGATTCTTTCTTGAAATGAAAATAACATTTCTGTTTGTCCCAGAAGCCATAGAGTTATTGAAGAACTTTTATTTCAAATGATCAGTTCCTCAGAGCTTTGCAAAAACTACTTTTACCTTTTGAACTTTTGTGACATTTTGTCATGTTTGCCTCAAACTTCAAAGTATTTTATTGGGATTTTATGTGGCAGACTGGAATAACTGGAGTGGGAGGAAAGTGATACATAGTTTTTCCAATTTAAAAAAAAAATACTTTTACACTCAGTTTGAGTGTAAATTTATTCTCAGTGTTTACTTTAGCTTTAGCATGGAGAGTATCCATGAACCTAGAGCTGTAATTGTAGTTAAATGTTGTTATCTTGACTCAAGAGTCACAAACAAATAAATGCCTTCAACTAAAATAAGAAAAGTTTAAAGAGAAAACCACAATACTTCCACTCTGCCATTGTGCACTGCTTTTCACACTATTGCAAACAAAAACAATGAAATAGGATAGTTAGTGGGGTGGAGCATAGCATAGCATGGCATGGCATAGCATAGCATAGCATAGCATAGCATAGCATAGCATAGCATAGCAGGCGGCCTACGCATGAATGCTAGCAGGCCTGGCGACGGCCTCCAGGGTTCGATTCCTGCCTCATTACTGTGACTGAATTTCACTTGAGCTGCAATAATTCTCATTAAAATAAATAAACTAGGATACATGGTCAATATTTAGTGCCTTTGAAATGTTTATGCATCCTGACTTTATCTTTTTACCCTAATCAGCATGACGGCTTTCCAACCAAATGCTACTGTTGTGACCTTTCATTGTTTCTGAGAACCCAAACGCTGATTTACGTTTATTGGAATGAAACCTACAGGAACAAGATCAAAACATGAAGGAAACAACAGGAACCGCCAAGATGCTTTGGAAACCTGACATGACACCAGAACTACCGAACAGAACTGCAGTAGGATCTGGCAAGGACTGACTGAAACAGAAAGGCTTCAGTGTTGGGGAGGATGATCACCAGAAACAGGTGAGTCTGCAGCCGAGTAGAGACATGAACTCAGGTACTGAGAGGAAAAGAATAACTGCACTAGAAATAACATGATAAACCAAAAACATGCATGGGGAATCAGTTTTATATGGGTTTTGTTAAAATGAATAATCCAGTTGAAGTACAAGCTGGTGCTGTCCTCTGTGTTGTTAATTATTACAAGTATTCAGTTTACATTAGATCAGTTTAAAATCTCCTCTGAGGAAACTATTGATCTCAGTTTAATGTTGGATTTAAACCTCTTATAGAACATTTTCTGAGAGGAATTTCCTCATCAGGCTGATTCTGCTCTTTAGAGAAGCTGAAGGTCCTGATGTCAAAATGAAACTGATTCAATGATTCATTTCATGTTTTATGGACTTTGCCTGTAGTTGTATTAGTCAGTGTTGGGATGAACTGGTCATTAAATGTTGATGTTTCTTCATGAAGGCGGTCAAGCAGCGCGTCGGGGACGAAGGGAAGTCTGTTATTTCTGCCTGTCCTAAATTCTGCTCAGACAGGAACTGGGAAATGAATTATTTTTAGTCTTTTAGTTTCAGTTTCTCAGCTGGATTTTCAGTTTTTGTCTCGGTTTGTTCTGAAGTTCTGTTTGAGTTTCACACCTGCAGTGCATCCTGCTAGTCATCATCGTTAAATCACCAGAGTTTCTTCTGGCAACTGCAAAAAACATGTTTCTGTTCCTGTTAGGTTTGTTCTTAATGAATAAAAGATTTAATCATCACATGCTGGAGTGCATAAATATATTCACATTCTCTCACTTTCAACCACCTTTTTTAAAACTCCAAAAGAGTTTTAATAAGTTGTTTGTTTTTAATGTTCATGTTAGGAGGAGCAGTTTATGCTTCATAAATATTCACAGCCCTGCATGTATTTATCCACATATTTACCTCCAGAACTGTGACAGGAAGTTAGCAGCATCATCAATCTTTATCTTGTAGAACCAGATAATTAGACATTAAGGACTTTAATAAGAAAGCTGTCAGTTTCAGTTTCCTTCTTGTTCCCATTGAAGCAGCTCATTTACTCTGTTCCAGACCCTCTTTCTCTTTCTCACTAAACCTTTAGTTATAAGAAAATGGCTTCTGATGAGATCCACATTTACCACTGAAGCATGAAGGAAATGTTGCTCCTGTTGTTTAATAAATAGCTATTTATTAGGATTTGACTGTATTTTCTGCCAGTGTCATTATTGAAAACCTTAATTTGACCAAATGTTTCTAGTGAAATTTTTGGTGCATATCTCAGCAAAAGCATTTAGAAGTTATCATGCAAACAAAAATGTAAATCTGTGTTTTTATTGATTAATACGATGCAGGAAGCTCTGCGGCCTGACGCTGTGGTGGTAAAATTATACCATGACGTTTTCTGCTCCTACTTTCTTCTCTAAATCTGATCCGAAGACAGATTTACACATTTCAAAACTTGCCTTGGTCTCCCTGAAACCTTTGTATGCAATCTGAATCAGCAACTCAGCAGTAACAGGTCGAACCGCATGAGCCACCGCCGCCTTCATCACACACAGAGCTGAAAACGCAACCATAAATCAGACGAGTTGGACTGCTGGCCGTCTGATTAGGACCAGGACGACAATGCGTTAAACCAAAGGTGTCCAACTCTCTCCAGTTCTCCAGAGGCCGGGTAATGAGCCAGTCATTTGATTCATGTGTTTTGATGCAGGCTGAGGTCTGACTTTGGAAACCACAGCCATTATAAGTGCTGGATTGGATGTTACTACGGCTACCAGGCTCCTCACTGCACTGAAGAACAAACCATCAAAAACCTCCCAGAAGCTTAAAACTGTCAGGACGTATTCGGTCACTCAAACTAGGGAGCACACTGTTAGCCTGTTCAAAACTTTCAGACCATTCATATTCTCCATATTTTGTATTTTATGGGAAGAAGAAATGTTGCCTTCTGCTTGCCTTTTGTATTTTGAGTCCCAGCTTTATTTGAACAAACTTATTTTGTTTCTCAGCCAAAAGTTCTCATTGAAAAGACCAAACTCAACTTTCTAACCGCCTAAACTTCAGATATACGATCCACTTAATCCCCAGCTTAGCCCCTGACATAAATACGGCGTCGCTGTTAATATGCTTGTTTTCTTAACTCCTGGTTTTATGGCTGCTTGATGAATGAGATGTATTAACCCGACCCAGAGACTGATTGTGCTGTCACTGGACGGGACACACAGCAGACTCAAACAGACAGTGAAGAATAGCAGCTCTGTTTTCTGTCTGACGTTCTGCTGCACTAATAGCGTCTATTTAGAAACCGATCGAGTAGAATCCTGATTGATTCGAATCATCCGCAGCAGCTTTGAACTAAACATTTAATCCATTTATTTGAGGTAAAATGTATTTTAACGTTTTTAAAGCAGTTCAGTTTAGTGATGCATCTGAATTAATGTGTTTGTACAGGAGGACTGAAATCAATTCGATCTGCTGGAGGTGAAAAGTGGAGATATAGTCTGTATTTTCTGCTTTATGTCTGGACTGTTTACGCTGTCAGGATCAGGGAAATGTGCTGAACTCATTTGGCAAATAGACACAGTTGCTAATGATGTGTGTAATCCGCTGATCTCTCGGTGTTGACATTGCTGGTGACGGTGAAAGAGGGACTCTGGAAGGTAATTAGTGAGTAATCACTTGTGTTTTCATATTTCCTCCCAGGACTGAGCCGTGGGTCAGTGTTCAGAGTCTGGGCCTCTTTCATATTCACAGCTGGAAATTCCAGACAGCCCTTATAAAAAGAAAGAAATACAATGATATTTATATAAAACAGGCCACAATGCATGACTTTAAACTTTTCTACTCGGGTCAAATGTTCAGGGTTTCCTTCTACAAGCGTATCACAATATCTTTCTGGATTTTTGGTCCACTCCGTCTGACAGAACCGGTGGAACTGGGCCTAAAACAGAACCAGCTAGGATGAATTCAAGCTAATGGCTGGCAGCTGATGAGCTCATTATTGAGACCCTCAACGCTGCGCTGGTAATTAAAATATGAAGATTTTTTTTTGCCATCTTAAATTTCTCATGTGTCACATTAAATTTTCACTGATTTAAATTGTATAAAAATTTCCCCCCAGTCTTCAGATGATGTTTGGTTTTCAGAACATTAGGAGCTTCGCTGCGGATCCAGAGTGAGATGGTAAAAACTGAGACGTTTTAGGGTGAAAGTGTGTTTTTGGAGAAAAGCAGAAACACAGGAATCAGCAGTTTGGCATCAAGTTAGTTGAAATTTTAAAATGAAATCTGTCAGAACAATCCTGTTCTCCCGTAGAGGAGCGTAATGGTAACGGCCCTTTGAGTTCCTGGGAACAGGAAAGCTTAATCCAAGCAGCTAATCCAGCTAATCCAGACCTGATATCAGGTGATTCCTCTGTCAGGACGACAGAGGGAAAGTGTCCTGCCGTCTCCTGGTTCTAACAGAGTCATTGTAGTTACAGAAGGTGATTAGTTCTGCCTGGCGGTTCTTCCCTGTGATCCAAAGACTGACTTTCACATCCTCCTTATCGTTCCCACTCAGACCGTCACAGACGGGCAGACAGATGAGATGAGATCAGCTGTGAAGAAGCCTTGTTAATGTTGCAAAGATGTTTATCGTGTTTGGTTTTCCATCAGCAGAAGTTTAATGATCGTTCTGATGGATGTTATCTGTGTGAGATAGCATCCTGCCTCCTCTAAACTCTGTTTTATATTGAGCTCAGATTGATTTCAGCTCAAATCAACACCTTCAGCATCTAGCTCCAGGGTCTGGCATAACTTGAAGGCTCGTCTGTAATCGGGACGTAACAACAGCACAGCCTGAAGACAAACCTGAGCTTTATTATTTATGATAAAACGATGCTTTTCTTCTGAATTGTTTTCTAATCTAATGTTTCTGGCTCGATTGCAGAAGAAACGTCTTTAGAGAATGAGATGTTTCTGATGGGACTGAAATAATTAATCATAATTAATCAATTATTGAAATAATTGACAAATAATTTAGTAATTTAATTATTAAATGGACTATAGAACGTGCAACACAGTCAGAGCAGTAAACCAAAACTGAAAAAAAATAAATGCATGTACATTTTGCATTTAAGATTAAAAACCTTCTTCTTTGTGAATTTGTTCAAGTGGTTCAGATACTGTGAAGAAATTCTCCTGTATGTATAACATAATGAATTAATGTTAAAGCAGGCAGACCGATTATTATTGAAGTCTTTTTTTAGCTTCAGATTCATCCTTTAGTGAAAAGACTACATGAAGGAAATGCTCTTATTGCATTTTAGACAAGAACATTTGTATTTTGTTATTCCAAAAAGAAATTTCATTATTTGTTTATTTGTATTTCTGAATGTATTTCTAATATTGTGTTAAATCGGCATTAAAAAATTTGCAGAATGTGTCGATTTTTATTTGGTTAATCAATTAATCGTCAGAATAGTTGATTAAAAAACTATCCTTGGTTGCTGATCTGGTTTCTGAACGTTCCCAGTTTTTCCTGCAGCTTCAGTGGTTTATAACAGCAGAGAAACAGGTGAGATGACCTAGTGAGTCCTGGGGGCAACATGCACTTTGTCTCGTCTCCTAATTAGTCGGTGAGTAAAGCAGTTCAGCCTTCTGAACTTGTTAAACAGACATGCCAGATAATTACCACGATCACCAGGTTTTTCTCTCCAGTTTAATGCTGGAAGAACCTTCAGCCTCTCATTGTTACAATCATGTTCAAAATGTAACCATGAAACATTCATCTAACCATCTCATTACATGTAAACAAACTGGTTTTTACTGGACATACTTACTGGGGATTCTTCAGGTCATTCAGAGAGCTAAAGAGGAAAACCTGCAGGATTTGAACTGACATCGTCTGTTCTGCAGAAAATGTCCAAGAGTTCAGAACTGTTTTGTGCCCAAAGGTTCCTCTGTATGCTCCAACTTTGGTAAATATTATAGGAGACTGTAACTTGTTTTAATTGTAGTATAATAGTTTACAGCAATGCTGAAAACTATTGGATTTAATGAGATTTTGTTAATAAAAAAAATTATTTATGTGTAATTAGTTTCCAAAGAAAATAATTTTTTTCAAATGTTAGCTTTTATATATTAGATGGATATATCCATCTAATATATCCATCTAAATCTTTTTGAATGTTTTCAGATCTGCATCTAAACCCTGCAGCGCCTGAGCAGCTCCAGTCTGCTGGATCATTAGGAAATCGATTCCCTCGGTTGTTTCTTCTCCTTCTGTCTAATCTCACTCACACTTCCTCTTGCTCTGCTGTGTTTCAGGTGCCAGTAGTCTGTGTCGCTGTAATGGACTCACCTCAGTAATACGCAGCAATAACAGCCGTGGCTGCTCTGCGTCTGGGTCAAAAGGTCAGGAGATGGGAATCCTGCTCTCACTGCTGTTCTTCATCCTCTGCTGTGATATGAAACATTCATCATCTGTCTCTCCTAATCTCTTCCTCCAACACATTGTGTTCAGCTTCAGTAAATATCTGCTGTGGATAAATAGTGTTTTGCAGCTTTAAGTGCTCATGTGTGTCAGATCAAAGTCAGTCCCAGAAAAACATATTTTCTGACAACTGGTCCGTTCACATTTTCTGATGGAAATAGCCGCAGTGATCTCATGTCAGTATCATTATTGGAAACAATCAGTTTATTGAACGGATGCCGTCTAAATGTTTTAGTCACTGGAGCGTTTTTTATTGATGTCCGAAGAACAAACCAATTCATTGAATGAGAGTATTTCACTAAGGGAACATTTTTAGATGACTTACACACAGTGATGTTTTCTTTTTGCTGTTGAAGCTGTTGCTGAATTGCAAACCTTTGTTAATAAATTTCCTCATCTCGAGTTTAATCCCAACAGATCTCAGACTCTGGAATCTCTCGTCTCACTATTTTTGTCTCAAGTCCAGCTAAACAAGGTTCACTTAGCGCCACAAATGTTCCATGACCTTTTGACAAAAGACAGCCTGTAATTTGTGATAAAACAGCTACTAAAATAATTGTTATTATTAAATAATCAGTATTTCTATTTATTTTTCAAGGTTTTCAAAAAAGAAAAAAAAAATTTGTGAAAATGAGAATAAATGCATTTTCTTTTGAAAGATGATTTGTGGAAAATGATGTAGAAAAAAAACAAGTTTTCAAACTAAAGTCAATAGTAATAGTCAGGTTACAGATGCCGGCTCCCAAAAAACTGTTTACATTCCTGCTATTATTTGCATTTTTTTTTTTACTTCTTACAACTTCAGATCCACATTTTGCACATTTCTTTTACTCAGAACATGCATTTTTAGTCCTGCTCTGTATTTTCATACTGTAAACTTCCCCTTACTGTACAAAACCTGCATATTTTCCAAAAGATGCTTTTATTCTGACATGGGAACCTCATCTGAACACATCTTCCAATTTATTGAATATTTCTGTAAATGTCAAGTAATTCTCACTTTTCCTCACTCTATGCTTGTTTCAGTGCAAACATTCACACGGAAATGGATGTGAGTCATTTTCTTCCCTTTGTCCTTTGAAATCTTTCCATTTGTTGTTTCCTGACGGGGGATCTGAGCAGGCGGTCGGTGAGATGATGAAGCCCAAACGGCCGATGGGACGGGTCGGTGGCCGGCGCAGCAGGAGCAGCTGCAGCAGCAGGAGCAGCTGCAGCAGCTGCAGCAGGAGCAGCAAATCTTTTCACTTAACCACAGCCTGGGGAATCTCTGGGGTTTGCCACAGGGACCTTTGACCTCTGCACCGGTCCTTCCTGTTGCCACTACTGTCTAAAGCTGCGTTTATGGATGCATTGGGAAACTTTAACTTACTGATCACCTGAGGTGTGCCGCATTGTTTGCTCCACAGCCAGGACTGTCCTTGATTGTCACTGAGTTCAGGTTTCACTGCCACCTGGATGAATGATGGGTGTTCCTCTAATGGCTTTTAAAGTATCTTCCCGCAGTGGGAAGCCAGCATATGGTGCCCTGCTGTTCACAAATGGCTGACTGGGAAGAACAGGGAAATATTTCAGTGTAAATGAAGCAGTTTGGGTTCTATTTGGCTGCCATGGAGGCGTCTCTGTTGTGATTTTTACTTTTAAACCTATGCATGTTGCAGCTGTGCAACCAAAAGTTAATGTAAGGCTTTAGGTTCAGATGGAAAACATTTTGACTGTTGGACACGCTCAGTGTGGATGATTCATGAGGAAAGCTTTGCATTTGCAGAGGCAAAAGACTGAAAGAAAATAGATCTACTTTTATTTTTAGGTATCATCCATTTCTCTGTGTGATATCTTCAAAGCTTTGTGACAAGATCATGCATCACAGACATCCCTGCGCTCATCCATCAGTGATCTAAATCCGTCCTGAGACCAGATGGGATTTTTACACACCTATACCCGCTTCTCTCATAATATGCAGAAATGAAAAAAAGGCCAAAATACCACAACAAAAATTATTATTGTTTGACATTAAAACAGGCAAAACGTTTGTGTTTTAGGCCAGAAAAAAATACTTTATTGATCCCAAAGGGAAAGTAGACGTCGTTATGATGATGTCCTGGCCTTTTATTCTTCTCACAGGTTGCTTCATAACATTCAGTTTAAACAGAGATATATGTGGAGGGATTTTAAGACAGAAAACAGTAAAACGCCAGGATCAGAAATGTAAAACTCCGTAAGTCTGGTTCATCCTTGGATTCACTTTTCAGATGACTAAACAAAGTAGAGCCAGATCTTTAATGCATTTATGTCTATTAATTAATTACTTAGATTTTCATGTTTTTAATCTTTTCTTTTACAGACAAAAGTCTCAGGCTGGAATTTGTGTTTATTTGTTTGTTTGTAGTCCGTCAGGACTAGAAACTAGAAACTTATAAAGTTTTAGGAAAAACAAACGTTAACATTGATCAGGCTCATTAGCTTTCTGACAGAACAAAATGAGAAATGTACAATTATCTGTCACTAACATGTGATGGATGTTTTGTTTGTTTAATGTAGAAGAGTAATGGACCAGGAAGTGACCCTGTGGAACCCCAGAAAGACTTTTTCTTCATGAAAACCAGCTGAGAACCAAAGACTGGGAGAACCCAACTGAGTCAATTAAAATCTTATCCACAGTGTAAAAGTCCAACTGAGTCAAACTGAACTCTGTTACTGTTGGAGTTATTAACCCGTTTTTACACAGCAACAGGCTCCAAACATAATGGATATGTTGGATTTTTACAGAAATGTATTCATCCAAGTAGCTTGTTGAAGAATAAGTGGGAACTCAGTCTGTTGGGAACAATGAATAATATTTTATATTTTATTTTATTTCTTGAACTTATAAAATGGACAAAGCCTGGTTTGATTTCTCTCCACTCTGTGGTAAACCAACGAGGCTCAACCAGCAGATGTTATTGGGAGTTCTGGAAATCTTTTCCACTTATCTTCTCTGGAGATGAAGCAACGGTTAATGTGCTTTAATGACTCATTTCAACTTTTACTTAAGTTTGATTACAGTTCATTTGTTCCAGCCAGAGGTTCTTTCTCTGCTGTTAAGGAACCATGAAAATAACTTGATCACTTCATCCTGTGACTCAAAACAAAAACCCTGTTTGTTGCATTTGTCAGCTTGAATTTACTGGACATGATGAAGAACTCAGCATGAGTTGTGATTTTTCATCCTTCACTGTTTGCAAGAGAGCAATGATTAAGTTTTGAAGGACAACAGCAGGAAGTGATGACAGAAGTTTGTTTTTTAAAAAATGGAGCAGGTTGGCGGCTCTTTTGTTAAAATCTAGAGTGAAATGTGCGACGACGCATTTGATGTCCAATTCAAATATACTCCTGCTGTTTGAAGGGCCTTAATTTGACAGCTGATGAGTAACAGCAGCACAAGGGTGAATTAATAATTCATGACAAAGTTTCACTGGCTTTGATCCTTCGCCAGGCCCACAATGTCATTTTTGATAACAATAATCCAGCAAGTGCATGACTTAAAGTTCTTCAGCTTCGCTCCTTCAGAGCAAGAAGAGTTTCTGTTTGAAGGTTATCTGCCTTCACTGGTAAACTTAGAAATAAAAAAAAGGCTTGTTATGCTTCCTTTTAAACAAGTTACAATATTTCTATGAGCTATTAAAATAGTTTCATTACATTTTTTGTGCAAAATCACTCAGTTGAGATTTCAACTCCTCAGTTCTGCATATTTTGATCTCCTCTCAGAATGTGCTGTTTTAGGACTCTTTAGGCCACTTTTATGCAAATAAGCTTCTGCTGACCACACCCTGGTTGTGAAAAGTGTCTTATTACTGAAAAGAACTCCAGCTCTTTGTTTAGGGTTGTTTACTTAAAGCAAATAATTTGGATTTTAATGTTTTATTCTTGAGTCTGAAACACTTGATTTGACGTTTCAGAGAAACTAATCAGAGGAATCAGCTCGGCTGAAATTCCCTCAGGCATCACACAACGTTAACTAAGGTTACATAACCTGTGCAGCCTCCTAAAAGCAAAGGCTTCTATTAGGAACAGAATCCTATCAGCAGAAGCAAGATGAATTTCTGGCTTGATTGTGGTTTCTGTGCAGACCCATGTTTGAGTTTGGAGTTTTTTCAGATCACCTGTCTGATAGAAACATTTTCCACCTGTGCAAGCCCCCGGTTGGTGGCATAACAACAAAACTCACCTGACTGGACAAGAATAAATACTGGAATAATAACATTTATTTACTGTAGTAAGAGGATTTCAGAGAGGGTCCATAAGTCAGAGTGATGAGCAAAAACAATCAACATGCATAAAGCTGATGATCCCGTTACGAGCGGCTGGTCATCAGGTGCAGCCCTGTGGCTGACGACTCACCACAGAGCTACACACACATGTAAATATGAACACAAACCTGTTAACCTAACACACATTTCTACGCAGGAAGAATATATGACTGTTGACTGTGTTTCTACAACTTTGTATTTTTGTGCTATTATGATGTAGGGACTTTGAAATGTCTTGTTGCTGAAAGGTGCTATACAAATAAAATGTGATTGATTTATATAGAAATTGTCTTGTTAAACCAAAATAAAGAATTTAGTATAAGTATTTGTATTTTGGTTTATCATGCATGTTGCGGTTATTTTTATATTTTTAATTGTATTTGTACTTTTATTGTATTTGTTTTTTGCAAAACCACATTGTGTCTTGTAAATACTAAACTGTGTTGATCAAAGTCCAGCTGAAATGTTGTAGATTTTAGAAAATTATATCCAGAACTCTTTGTCACATTTAACTGAGGCTTTTTTGAAGAATGAGAAAATGATCAGCGTGTGGTCGATGATCGGCATGTGATCAATGATCGGCATGTGATCGATGATCAGCATGTGATTGATGATCAGCATGTGATTGATGATCAGCATGTGATTGATGATCACAGACGAATTTCTGCAGCTGCAACTGAAGCAAAAGTTATTTTCAAATAACACGTACACACCACACTTTTCAGATTTGATTGTAAATTAAAGGTAATTTTATTTATACAGCACATTTTCAGAAATACAAAGTGCTTTACAGGAATTAAAAGAAAACAAACAAAATAACAAACCAAAGGAAAGAGCAAAAGAAGAAAAAGAATCTAATGTTGATCTGAAGTATGTAAACTAGGAACTCCTGTTGTAAAAAGATTTGAACACCTTGAATCATTTTCCTTCCTTTGCTACATAGTGTTTTTCTACTACATAAAATCCCAATAAAATACAGTAAAGTGTGTATTAGTAATGTGATGAAATGATACTTTTCTAATCACTTTTGGCAGACAGTGTGCAGCACCAGCAGCAGGCTGGATTCACATGCTTTCATCATTGTGTGGTTAGTTACTAGTCTCTGATTTTCTGTTTCTCCCAGATTTCAGACATAATTTTACATAAATGGGTAAAACAAGAAAAGGCATCAGATACGAGACTATTTCTCACCTAGATTTCTACCTCATGCATTCCTGCTACAACAAGGCGATCGAGGGAAAAATTTCACTCCAAGCGACATCTGCCTTCATGGTGATGAGCTCCATAAGGGTAATAATCTCTCACAACTGTTGTTCCTGAAGTTCAGCCATTTTCCCCAACTGTCTCTGCACACAACCAGAGAAGTGATGAGAACATAACCGATGTTTTTTAAACTGGATTGAGCCACACGCTGTTCCATGTACTATTATTTTTGTTTTTAATTTTAGTGGCAGATGATAAATGACTTGCTGTTGCCTGAAATGAAGCATGAAAAGTCAACAGCAGGGATGAGGTGAGCAGCACAGACAGCGTCTGGGCTGCAGCGAGCGCGCGCTGTGCTGCGTCTTCCTGTCTTTGTCCTTGGTCACAGTGAGCTGCACGGCTGGCTTCACTGATTATCACTGTACTGTAATTAGTTCAGGCCTGGCTCCTTCCACACGCAGCCCATTAAGTCATTAATTCAACAAGCTCCACCTGTGCTCCTCTATCACGATCTGTGTATTAGTGCTGAGAGGAAAGGTTAAATAGTGCACAAATTGTGACACATTATGTGTTGAAGAAATAGTTGATGCAATATTTCATACAGAAATCAATTGACATAACTGACTGATGATTCTTTGAGTTTCAGTCTGCGCTGAGTTCAACATTGCCTCTAAAAAAAGAAGTGGACACGTTTCTGATTTGAACCCGGTTCCTGGGTAAGCTTCCAGAACTTCCAGAACTCAGACAGATTTAAAAAGCAGACAGGTTTCAAATATTACAACCAGTAAAATAAAACAACAAACTTTTAAGAAAAGACTAAAGTCAACATCAGAGCCATAGACGTTTTCTATACACGTTTTAGTTATTTATTGATCGAGATCTGATTTTAGTCAGTTTTTAATAATTTACTGAGTTGTTTAATTATGCTTTATTTTGAGTATTTAATTTCTTCAGATTGTTAAGCTGTCTTCTTATTTTATGTTTTCTTTCACTTATTTCTGATGTTCTGTACATGTACTGCCATTTAAATACTAAATCTGCTTTCTAATGTAATGACACCCATCAGATGTTTTAATGATCATAACTTTAAAAACCCCAGCAGGTTTATTCCAGCAGAGAGACACATGAGGAGAGGTGAGTTTAAGTTTCCTGTCCTAACAGTGAGCTTCTTTCTCATTATGGAAAACTTCACAGTCGATGATGATAACCAAGGTTCATGCATGACAAAAAATCAACACATGATTTGCATCAACGATATTTTAAAATCAAGTCAGAGTAAATTCCCAAAGACGCTGATAAAATATGTTGACTCTGATGTCTGTTTATGTTTTATTTCTGGTTCAAAACCTGCTAGATTTACACACTGCAGTAAACCAGAACACCTGGTCTACCTGGGATATGAATATTACTGAGTGTTGTCATGGAGACCTTTTTTAAAATGTACCCAAATGAACCTTTCCAGTTATATTTACTCAAATTTACTTGAGTAACCTTTTGGAAGTAGTTTTACTACAACATACCTTTTACTTTTGTTTTAATAATATTAATATGAATTATTGCCATTCTTATTTGAGTAAAATTTCTGTATACTGTACCGAGACTAACTTTAGTAAATAAAGAACTAATATGTTTGAACCAAAAATGCCCCAGACACTTACAATTTATATTAAAGTGAGACCTCCTGTTTGTTCACAAGCTTTGTTTTCTGTTTTCTTTTGGGCCATTTGGAGAGAAACCAGGTAAACGGTATTCATGATGGGAGTAATTTATCACAAATTTCATATTGTAAAACAGGTTACCTGGTCTGCTTGAATTTGTTATTTCATAATTATCTTATTTATTTCTAGAATATTTCTTTACATTAGTCTTTAAAGTACCATAATTTGAACACAACTTTCTATTTTTGACTGTCTGATGACGTCAGTCTGAATATTAAATCAGATTCTATAATAAAGTATCTCAGCCTTTTTATCAAGTCATTTTTCACTCTTCTTTGGGTAAAAATATATTGAAGTGCTACTCTTACTTCAGGACAACATCTGGGTACTCCACCCAACAATTTTCATAATTTCTTAATCTATGTTATTTATTTCGGCCATTTTTAATCTTTCAATCTACAAGTCAAACACACACACACACACACACACCGATAAAGAAAATAACAAAAAATAAATGAAGAAAGCAATACATATATGATAGATCCATCCAATGAATGGACTCAGAAACATTTTATACCTTCAGTTTGTTACACATAAATTGATTTCTGCATAATGAAAATCAAAACTCAGATTCTTCCCTGTATGTTTTTCTGCAGACAAACTCCTAAAGTGAATAATCATAAACAAACCTTGTTGTGTTTGTTCACTAAATGATTAATACACTGTTTTTTTTAAAACTAATTATATATGATGATGGAAGTAAATATCCATCATCCCCAGCCTGTAAAAGTCTGACTCGCCTGTAGGAGGCAGTAGATCCTCCTCTCGTTCCCCAAACTTCCTTTCCTTTTTGTTCACTAAAAGCCTCAGAGTAACGGACACGGTGACTCGGTGAGCCGTCAGGGGGCCGGGCGGGAAGCAGGACGTCCCGGACACTTTGTTCAAGTGAAGAAGCAGGAAAGAAACTCCGAGTTTTCCAGTTCTGGGCTGAGCTGAAGTTCCCTGGAAGTGACTTGATTTCCCGGCTCGCTGCCTGTCAGCGGCCCCCGAAGAGCAAGAAGAAGAACCAGGTAAGTTATTGATCTGAAAGCTGCTGATGTTCTGCTGATATCCCGCCGAACCTTCAGCGCTTCGTGTTGGGATGAAGATCCTGCGTTTTTTCCAGTTTAAACTATTCAGGGTTTGTTTCAACACTTTCTATCAACATTTGTTAAAGTCATAAAATGAGACAGAAATGTCTGGCATCTGTAATAATAAGCAGAAACTGCAGTCAATTGTATGTGGAGTTTATGCGGAAACATACCGTTTTGTTGTAATGAGAGTTTTATGGTTTTAATGTTTGTCTGAAGTGTTGTCATAGCCAGTGGCGGTTCTTCCATGAATGGCGCCCAGGGCGAACCTGTCCCTCTGAAACCCCCTCACAATTAAACAGACGCTCAAAGCTATCTGACTATATAGTCAAATAGGGAAGCTAATTTTGAAAAATATGGAACATAATGGCCTGTCACAGGGGTGTTTGGGCCAGAAATCCAGATTTCATTTGGTTATATGCTGATTAATTTGAGATTACAGCTAGATTTAGTTTAAAAACATTCTGTTTGACTCTGAGAAGATGTTTCTATGTGCCAAGATTCTGTACATTTCATTTACTTTCCATGGCTGTAAAGTATGGTCTGGTCTTAGAGCCACAATTAAGACTATTGCACACCCAACATTGGCTACGTCCTTGTCGCAAGCGGCTGTATCCATTCTGAAGCTAGCTACTGATTTATATGGTAAGATAAGTCAGTAACTGAGCAGTTGGCCTTGACAAATGAGAATGAGAATACTCTCTTGCATCAGCTTTGGAGAGGCTAGTGACTAGCAGGCCTTGGCGGTTACTGACTGTGAACTGCCTTCTTCCTTTGCTGGCCATTAGTCTGGATAGGCTATTAGCACTACATCATTCTAGCCCAACCAAGGATGATGTTGGCATCATCCTTGGTTGGGTTAGCAACTATTGCGTTCCTCTGCAGATCACCCACGGCGCCTACTTTCTTCTTTAAACAAAACTTTATCAAGAAAAGTGGTTGGTGGTCATGCAGTGTATGTAAGCGACATACATTATCTGCGTTGATGTGTTCTTTTGACAGACTTTTCTGAAATTCAACGTGACACCAAGAATAAACGCTGTACTTTATGGAGCTGAAGTTGGCTTTAGCCATAAAAACCATCTGACTGAGCAGATCAGCTGGAGATGAAGTCACTTCTTCTTCAGCCAACCTAACCCAGAAGGGTTATGCTAAAATATAAATGTATTATTAATATTTAGTTTTTGTTGGGTAGTTCATAACAGAGTAGATTGTTATTGACTGGACATGAAAATAATCTGTAGAAAACTCAAGAAGTTGGGGCTAACTGAAAGATAACTCATATTTGCTACTACTAGGCGCCTCTCCCAGCCTGCTGCCCTGGGCAAGAAGCCATAGAAACCTAAAACACAGCTGGTCAGAGCTACATTATTGTTTTGATGCTCTATTTTTGGTTGTGTCATGAGGCTGTCATGCTGGGGAGCATTGAGACTAAAATCTGGCCTAACAGTGTTCACTGAAATGCTTTGTCATGTTTACAGACGTTATGCTTTTCAGCAGGAGGAATAGTTTAATAAGGTTGGTGAAAGTTAAACACTTTTCTTCTAAAGTTAATTTTCAGAGGGTCTGACATGAAAGTTAGGATCACAGTGAAGGTTTACAGGAATGTGGAGAATAAAAAGATGCAGATGCAACATCTGAGTAAGATGCTGCTCAGGAATGTCCCTCCCATGCCTCATGCAACAGTCATGCAGCAGTCATGCAACAGTCATGCAACAGTCATGCAACAGTCATGCAACATCTGCATCATAGCTGGAATTCAGCACTGATTTATCCTACGGCTGCAGATCAGACCAGTACCAGTTTCCAGCTTTGTTTCAGGTCTGACCTGCTGATTTGATCTTATTTTTAAAGAATATCATATTCAGATTTAAAAACAAACTTTATAGGAAATTTTATTATTAATTTTCTTACAGAATTTGAGCCAGGTGAAACTAAAACTTGAGCAGTTCTGTTTTGAACATATTGACAGACAAAAGTTTTCTTTATCTTAAATGCTAAATTGTATTTATTTTTCACAGTTTTGTCTTATATACTGCTCTGATAGCATTTAATATCCCAAATGTCTTTGTTCTGTCAGCAAATTATCTTCTTTTAAGTTGTTGTAATCCAGTCATTTATTTAATCAGTTTACTAAACTGTTTGATGATTATTTAAATAATCAATTTGTCACAATTAACTTGATTAATCAGTTCAGCCCTAAACTGATTGGTGCATCATTAATTCATACTCCAACCAATCAGGACATTTCTCATTGCTGTCAGTAATCTGAATATTTAATTGACTGAAAAAGGCTGATATAAAGTAAGTAGTAGGATAATGACTAAATGCTGTCAAATGTTATAAATAAAGCTCTACAGACTGTTAGTGTCTATTATTCTGTTTCAGATCCTGTAGTAAATTTAGTACTTGTTTTTGACTTTTCAACAATTATCTTTAAAAAATCAACATCTGTTTAATTGAACACGTTTCATACTCATGGTGCATCACTCACAGTGTTGAAACTTTAGACAAAAATACACGACGCATGTCCTGAAGTCTGGGGGGCCGAATGAAAGCAGCGGCTCCGTTTCAGGTCGTACGCTCCAGCGGTGCATCAAGGCCAGCTGCTGCATGTCACAGGTGAAAGGTCATTCTCATCTGATCCCACATTCTTTCTCGCATGGTGCAGCGGCATCAACCTCACGACCCAGCGATGAGACAAAATATCAACATGTCACTCAGTCAACTAATCACTAAAACACTGCTGACTTTTACTGGTGGTATTCAGCAAAAGTATTCATAACCCATAAACTATTTCATGTTATAAAGTCCAGTCATTTATTAAAATTTTATGTGATCAGCACAAAGTTAAACTAAGACCCGTGGACCTGTCCACCAGGTCACTTCTGCAGGAAACTACTGACTCAGTGACTTTTCAGACAGAAAAAATTGGCATCGGCCATAAAGTGAATTGGCAGCTCAGATTATTTGAAGATCAGAAAACTGCAGTCAGTGTGTCCATAGCTACAGTAATGAATTAGCAGAAAAGACTGAGAGTTTTTCAGCATCATCACCTCATGGAGCGTTGCTTTAATGACACCAGTGCATCATGGGATTCCACAAACAGCCAACTTTGTCTGTTTTCAGACCGAACCCAGAACCTCTGAAGCGGTTTTCCTCCAGGACCTGCTGCCTGATTCTCTGCGGCCGTAAACACAAGCAACAATGTAAACCCTCCAACTGTGTTGACTTGCTCAGCTTTCCTCGGCCCACACAGTCGCCACAGAGCTCTGCTCTCTGTTTTGTCCTTTCATGAAGGTTCCCATTCTGCTGGCCGGTGGGGGCGGTTCTGTCTGTGCTGGTTAGATCTCACTCTGCTGGGCCTCACAATGGATCATCTGTGTTGCTACATCAACATTTAGTTATCTCCCCCTTTTCTTCTGCTTTAATCTCGTCCGTCCAGTGTAATCAGCAGCAGGACGGGCAGAGCGTCGCTGGTTGCTGAACTGCATGGCCGCTGACTCACTCTGACTGTGCATGTTGTCATTAAAGTTTCTGCCACAGCCCTTATTTCAGGCCTACACACAGATTGCTTTGCATTCCTGTGGACCTTCCACTCAGCTGCATGCCCACTGCTAGCAGCACATGCTGTGCCTATATTTTCAGCTTGCTATGTGAATGGTTGGCGGTGGTTTACGGTCGGGTCTATTTGTGAGTTGGGATGTGGTCTGCTCAGGTTGAAGGCGAGTCCATGTCTGAATATTCCACACCAGCAGGTTGGTCTTTAGCTGCTAATTTCCTCCTGAGCTGATAGTTACAACTTGATTTTCACATTACTGTGGAGAAGCTCCTCTGTAAACACAAAGAGCTCCTGATTCAGCCTTACTAACAATAAAACTGTCATTATGCACATTTAGCTTCTATTCTTCTGTTTTTCTGTTTGTTTTCTTTGCGCTCAGTTGAGCTGCAGCTCTGCTCTGAACAAACAGCTTCAGCCTGGTTGTCCTGCTGAGTGCCTTCTTCTGTGGTGATGGGTTGGTGTGTTGCTGGAACCAGAGGATTTCAAAAATACGTTTTGTTGTTTCATTAAAGGGAATTGAATATTTCTACAAAATCACGGTAGTATCAGGTATATATTTAAGTTATATTAAGCCCGAGCAGCGACAGCGCTGTGAAGGTTTCCTGTAATTGAAGGATTTCTTATTATTTTTCTTTCCCCCATGAAAATGCAAATTGGGGGTCAAAATGTATCTTTTATCTCGCCCGACTTTGCACAAAATTGTCCCCGGTGTTAAATAATTTTAAAAGTGAGTGTGGCCAACTGCTCTAAATAGAAATAGGCCAAATCATAGAAATCTGTAATCTGTTTATTTCACTTTCATTGGTTTCACTGTAGTTTTACAGAACTACTAGTCTACTTCCTATTTAGGAAAACAAAACTCTACAATACCACTGGTAAATATTGATAAAGATGTTGATCATGGTTAAACCTTGCTTGATTAAACTCTCTTCCATAAATGTTCAGATCTTTACTAATTGTGAGCATTAAGACAGTGAAATTCAACCCAAGTGACCAAATATTTTTAAAGACCCAACTATGTTGCATAATTGATTATAATCTTCCAAATTGTGGACTGAACTGGCCTTGAAAATGAGCCTGGCAGCATCTTCTCCGGCTGTTTGCTGTGAGGTGTTGGTGTTAACTCACCTCTGCATTAGTTGTTCTCAGTTCGTTTTAAAGTATTGTTTTAATCTAGATCTACTTCTGGTATGCAGTGTGTGTTTGTATTTTTATTTTGTTCTTATTTTATTGAATACTGTTGGATTTGTTTTATTTTGAACTTATTTTCACTATAAAACATTGTGATACTTTACTGGTTTTATTAAAATGATTTATAAGTAAAGTTGGGTTGTGTTGGATCACTAAATATTACAAATAAACTTGTGATATTACATGTATTGATACTTCAGTGAGGATTGTGATTCCATATTGAACATCTGGTTGAAAACAACATTTCGTCTGAGCGCCACTAAACTGTAAGAGCCGCCAGTGGAGCGAAGTCTGAGAGCAAATGATTTAAATAGGCCAGACTTAAAGCCTGTGCAGAATGCAGATCTAATTAAAATCAGTTTGATTTATGAAAAGTTGTTTCATTGTGTTTTTCTCATAAGTAAGTAAATACATATTTCCATATTACATTCTGCTTTTTGCCAGACAGTAATTGTCTGGGATTTGGGGATTTAATCTTAGCCAAATTTTCTCTTTAAAAAGTAAAAATTATTTTCTTACTCGTCAAATATTTAAGACTGAAAGATTTGAACTGATGTTTTTTTTTTTTTTCCTTTGAGTTTTGCGGAGAAAAAGCGTCTTTACCCTGAAACAAGCTTTTCTTGGAGAAAGTCCACTGACTAAAGTCACTTGTTGCTTCTGTAACAAGTGAGATGTTGCAGAAGCAAACTGCTAATTCCTCTGATTAAACCTACATGCACAGCTGCATGCGTGGGCTTGCTGTGCAGCAGCCGCGTTGTGTCTCCACATCTGCACACCCAGAGCTCCCAGTAAGAGCATGCAAGAGACGTTCTGCTGCCAGATCTGATCAATAATCAGTCTTCATACAAAAACATGGCCCAATGATTTGCATAGTGTGGAAAACATGGATGGAATCAAGCAGAATTAGAGTATTTAAATGGAGGTGACATCAGAAAACAGGCTGTTAAAATCACAGAACAATTATTGTCTTCAACTTTAAACAAAGAGTTTTTCAGAAGAGGCCGAGCTTAAAAAATCCTTTGAGCAGAGAAGAGGATTAAAACAAATTGTTGTAAAAGCTCTAGAGGGATGATGAGTCGCTTTGGCAGCTGAACAGATACATTTATTTTGGAGCTTTTGAAGACAAATTCAAACCAGCTTTGTTGTTTGACTGCAGAAATATTAAAATAGGATTTTTTTAGCTGTTCTAGCAAACAGCATATGAAAACAAAGAGAGTGGAGGAGAAACACAGATGGATAAAGATGAGAGCCAAATGCAACATGAAGACGGTTATTAGCTAAAGACAGTGAGGAAACATTTCAGTCCACATTTTTACTAAATTTAGTTTTAAAACTGATCAGATGAACCAGTTCATTTTAAACCTCCTGATCTGTTGTGACATTGCAACACTCCTGACCTGAGCATTCACAACTGAAGCCATGTGTGCATTTTTATTGGATATCCAGTATTAAAGCCTTAAAGCCAGTAGAAAATCTTTTTACTCATTTATTTTGGCAGGGATTTTGTGCTGCTGCAGACCAATTTCATAATTATATGTGAAAATGGCTCCAGTGCCTGGAAGCAGGACTTTGATCATGCAACTTGTTGAGTGTTTGTAACATCTTAGCTTTCAGTGTCTTTATCATGTAGGTGTGCTGAAAAACTAAAAGATCTGACAGAAAGTTTAGTCAGAGCGTGTTAAAGACGGAGAGGGATCCCCGCCTTTTATATGTAGAAGAAATGAAACTAAATCACACTTTGTGCTTCTTTTAACAAAATAAACAGAAAAAAACTCAAATATGCTTTGACTTTCATTTGCAGATCTGTTGCAAGCTTTCTGAAGCAAAGCTTTAATGGCAGAAAGCCTTGAAGACTAAATTTAGAGGCTGATAAAAACTGAGGTGACTCAAAAAAGAGCATCTTAAATTACCTCCGACCTTACAGATGGCTGCAGCATCTCATTTACTTTCAGTCACCATGCAGGATTTAACTATTAGGATAGAATTATTTGATACTTTTCACGGTGGTTTTCAGTAAAGTTGTCCGTGTTCTTCTTTGCCTTTGTGGAGTGTTTGTGTGTAATTAAGCTTTGAATACCACAATGTTTAAAGGAAAACTGCTGCGTTAAATTGGAGGCTGCAGATGAAGCGGCTGCCACCCACAGTCAGCCTGCAAACACACACAGCTCTTCCTGCCCCGCTGTCTCCCTGGTTACTTCACGGCTCTAGACATACGTCCATCTCAGAGGATGAAGTGAAACACAATGTTTTGTTTCCCAGAATGAGCAATATTTTTGTTCTGGTTAATGCTGAATATGCGTCTGTTTGTCCTGCTAGCATGCTGAAGCAGATGTTTGAGAGTCATCCAGAAGGTTAACATCTGGAAAAATAAGTCTGGAAATGCTACTTATTTCCTTTAATGTAGGTTTTTTCTTTAGATAACTTCCTACTGAGTATAAAAATAAAACCTGCAAGATTTCAAATATCATTCAGCCCTATAATGGAGGCTTCTAAACTGATTTTGCAAGTGAGTGTTGTTGGACAGGCTGATAGCTGTTTTTTATTGTTATTGGGTCTGTCAACATGACAAAGCATTCTAGGAAGTACTTCCTTTCTTTCAAAATAAGAGTTTCCAACATAGCTCAAAGTGAAACATTTGTCAGATTAAAAGAACCTTTTGAAAATAACCTTTAAGCAGGTGTTAAACATACTTTTCATTAAACCTACATTTTTGTTTTTAAAAATATATTTTTTATTGGTCTGATATAATATTCTAATTTTTAATGCTGTGTTTTCATTAAGCAGGAAATCATCATGATTAAGAGAAATGCAGGTGTTAAAACATCAGATGTTTCACACATTATATAGATTATAATGTGTTACTGAAATAAATTAACTTTTTAATAATATTCTAATTTATTGAAAGGGTCTGTATACCAGTCTTCACTACACATTCTTTTTTTTATTCTGATGTTTTTCCTCCTTTGAATTAAATATATTGGTCATCGTTTCAGACGAGTTAAAAATTCTTCCAAATAAATAGAAGAAAGTTGGAATTGAGAAATGAATCACATCTTTCCCACTTTTATTGGTTCAACTTTTGCCTCCTCAGAGCTGAACTGTGTGTCTTTGGTAGTGAGGTGTTGGGTTGAATTAAAAAGGTCCTGAAGCTTTAATTTGGTGCAATCTTTGAAGTAGCCGCTGTGATTAGCTGTGCATCAAGGAGCCTCATTGGAAAAGACAGAGCCAACCCTCATGCAAGGCCTCTAATCAAAAACAAGTCTGAGTCACTCGACGGCCCGGTGCTCCATAAATTGAGACCCCACCATGATAATTAAACTCTTTAAACCTGATCCACTCTGATTCAGAGGCTTGTTGGATGAGGCAGACTGTTTTTGGACCCTTCCTCTCCATTTTTATTGTTCTATAAATTATACTTTCAGTTGGTTTCTGGCAGTAAGTGATTCATGATTAGATGCTTAGATTTCTGGAACTTGTTACCGTTAGCCAGCTTGTGTTGCCACTGTTTCAGTAGCTATTCATCAATGTACTGTGCAGAGTTCAAATAAAATAGATTCTAAAACCTTACACTGTTTTTTACTTTAAATCAAAGTGGAAAGTCTGAAACAAGAACATCTAAAACAACTTTAAAAAAGTATTCTTCATAGCCTTCAAGCTAAAGGAGGATTAATGCATGTAAAGTAAATATGTTTAACTGATTTGTGCCACTTTTCTTTACATAACATGTTTACTGGAGAAAAAAACTGCATATTTTAAAGGTGGTTCATGAAAAATTCAGTGAATAGGCAAATTTGCTAATACTGATTCGCTGTTAGGCTCGACTGTATGTGCAAGAGGTTGAAATGACATCTGACAGATTTGGACAGATGAATTATATTCTGCATCTTTTTTATGCCCAAACATTGAATCTGTCTTTTTAGATACCTGTCTCAAGTCTGATATCACCTGAAAAATTCAATTAGTTTCTTCTTTAAGTTGTTCAAATTGAAGACCATCTGCATCCCAGACAGGTCGCTATAGTTCAAAGTTCATTTTCTGTACCAGATGCAAAATCTGACGGCCAGGAAAAGAGAAAGGAAGGTGAATTCTGTGAATTTCTAAGCCAAAACGTCTATGGAAATGATTTTCTGTGTGAGAAATCTGTGAGGAACATTCAGTGCACTACATTTGTTGGTATGCTTATGTATTCAGCTACTTTAAAATTACTCCTCAGTTAACAATGAAGATGGCGACTCTCACTTTCTCCCTGTTGGACTTCATTCAAAAGAATCTTCTTTAGAGGAAAAGATGGTTTTCGATTCAGTGCGATGAACCAGCAGAGCTTTATTGAAGAACCGGCATTTTTTGTTCACACTGTTGCTGCAAAATGAGATTCTTCAGTCAAGCATGTAGGATCGGGTACACAAAGCCAGATATAGCACAACCAATCCCACTCTGAATGCTCAAGCCAGAAAAAAGCAATCAGCCTGCTGCGCAGAGAGAATAAAAATGACTTTTGGGAAACTCAGAATTAAAATCATGAGTTATCTGCTTGTTTTTGCCAAAGACATTTGGGATATTAAATATTATCCAAAAATCTGCACTCAGGAAATGAAAAACACTTGAAAAATAAAACATTTTTCACAAAGCACTGATAGACTCTCAATCATAACTTTTATGTTCTGTGTTCGCTAACAAACACATAAATACAATATATTCAGAGAAATAAATTCTCAGTTATTGGATGCAGTGCAGAAAAAGGCAATACAGTAGTAAACATGGGAACAGATGAACAAAATGTAATGCTGTGACTATATGCTATATATCTAGATCATTGTTTATTTATTCTCATGTGAAGAACAAGAACAAGCACCAAAATCCTTCATTCTGCTAGTTAGGTAACATTCTTTCTATGATGCGGTTCCTGCAGATAATTGAGTCCCCAACTGGCCTGGAGGACTTGTGTTTTGTTGAGCAAGTTTGCTGTTTCGCAATCTGCAGCTTTTCACCATTTGCTTCCATTTCCATGCAGCATTTTTGTTTGCAGCGTTTTTAGGTTTTTGTTTTTTTGTGCTTTGGAGTTTGCATCGTTCATGTGTTTTCAGCTTGGTTCACTTTTTGCTGCACATTTGCACTTGTCAACCACCATAGTATCCGCCCCAACAGATCATTTTATGCATTTATTATTAACGGTCCACCAATGTACCACTTACACCATCGCGCTCCAAGTTGGGTGTGTATAGGCTGTGGTTGTGGGAGAGTCAGATGCAACATAAAGTATTTGGCTGCCTCCTTTGCCAAGAATTGAGACACCAAATCACCCTGCTGTGCTCCCAAGTGTACATTTATGGAGTCAGTTTTTGCAGCACAAACAAACTGGAACTGTTTTTTAGAAAAAGATCACTTGATTTGTTGTTAGGTACTTGTTAGAGTGAACAAAAGTTGCTAAAAGGTCTGGAAAGTGGCTAAATATGACAACAAAGTGGTTAAGTTGGCAACAGGGCCCAGAGCCCCTGATTCCCTCCCTCCACTCATCCTCACACTTGGCCACACACCCACATGTACCTTTGCTCTGCTAACTGTGGTTTAATTTTTCCTATTTCGTCTGGGGGCGGGGTTCTGCTTTCACACAGAGGTTAGTTACGATATTGAGCATTGTTTCAAAGTATGAGCATTGTTTTGTGAAACAAAACTGGTTCTTCTATATGTGATTATATATTGTGTGTGAAGTTTCAAGCAGATTTTCTGACTATGAATAAAGAAAGTATTTTAGTCTTCATAAGTTTCACAGATCCAGAGCCATTTTATTGAGTCACAAGTTGGTCTGGTTTTGTTTCAACAGATCCAGTTTCTGTCGTAGTTCTGACCGAACCCGCTCTGCTCATTCTCATCAAGGAGAAAATCCTTGAAGTAAATGTTGAATTCCACAGTGAGAGTTGGCAACAACTGAAGAAGTTTTTCTACAGAGATTCTTGCAAGTTTTCATCCCATAGTAGCGGTTACACTGTAAGGTACCCCAGGCTCTAATAATTTATCTTAACCCCCATCATAAATAAGTTTGTTGAACGTCTGACCTCTAAGTAGAGTCATGCTCAGGTTTCACACAGTAGTTCCTCTGTTAACCTCAGATCTGCTGCTGCCTGAGGTTTTCTCTGATCATTCGGTTTGTGTTTATCTCCAAAGCAGACGTTGTACTCTAAGTACGAGGTCTCAGACCCCTTTTCAGCACATTCTCTGTCTTCCTGCGTATTTGGGTCTCTGGTGTTGGGACAGCAGTTCATTTATGCTTTAAAGTCAATTCTAGACGTTTTATAATCTGCTTCCCATTTGCTTCTTTTGCAAGTAACAGCTTCCTTGCAAAAGGAAGTAGTCTTAACTTTAAAAGAACATTTTAATTTTGGTCTTAAAACATGTAATTGTGTTTTAGTCATCTGCAGTCTCAGGATTTTTTTTCCCGAGTTTTTTCAGCGGCAATAAAAATTTATAAAGGATTTGCTTAAGTCCAGAACCAACAGTGCAGATGAACTGAAGTTCTGCTATTAAAGGAACCTGGAC
This sequence comes from Alfaro cultratus, assembly GCA_903066825.1. NCBI lineage: Eukaryota > Metazoa > Chordata > Actinopteri > Cyprinodontiformes > Poeciliidae > Alfaro > Alfaro cultratus. Next base: position 58,162 of record CAEFZX010026331.1, on the reverse strand, counting down.
TTCCTGAGCGCCACAAGTTGATCTCCTCAAAGCTGCAGAAATTCATGCAACAGGAGCCCAGAACAACTACTGAGAGCAGAAACTGTTCAGTACATGGACTAACTTTTAGTTTATTTTCAGTCCGATGTAGTATTGTATTCGCCTGAAAAACGGAGTTTTTGGTTGTCATAAGCAGAAAACCAGAATCAACATGAAGAGAAATTATTAAGATAAATTATTCTGGATAAATTTCTGTGTGGAATGATGAGTTTTTGAATCAGAGGGATGAAATGAATCAATTTTTGAAGATATTTTCATTTATTGAGATTCTTCTGTTTATATTAATGGCCTGATTGAAATGCAATTAGAAAAGCTTATGAATTTTTAGACTGCCCCCTGGTGGACTAGAAGGAAGATTCAGTTCCATTCAACAATCTGTCCACATTTCACACAAAGGCAGGAAGACCTTGTAGTCTTTTTGGTGCACAGTCATAATGAAGTGAGTAAATGTGCCATACATTAACTAAACACGGGTAATATTTAATGCAATAAGTAATTTTCATTTTTATGTAGATGAGGAACTCAAAATAACTTTCACTCAGTTCCACACATATCACTGTTACTAGCTACTAATTATCCTATCAAGCCATTTTAGTAAGTTTTTGTATTTTTGGGATAATTTTTTCACCAACGGTCATATCAGTCATCCTAAAGTACTCATGACTTATGCGGCAAGTCAGCACAAATAAACCTTAAAAACCTTGGTGAACTCTGATACAGAAGCAGCAAAAGCAGAAAGTCAACAACAGGAAAGGGCCCCTTATGTATTGTATTTACTCCTTATTGATCTCTAGAAATATTAGATCCTTGTGTGTTTGGAGGATGATTACTTATTCAGAGTTTTGTAAGACTTTCTGCCTCTGCAGGTAAAGGATCAGCTGGCTCTTTTCTCTGTGGGCTCATGTCTTCCTGCTTTTCTTCCCTTTTTAACACCAGAAGTATTTATGGAAAAGTGTTGTAATGTTAATTGTAAATGCTTGTACATGTTCTGCAATATATTCATTTATATATTGCCCATATGTGATTCAAATCTGACTTTTTCCCAGTGGTCTAAACTTCAGGTTTTTTCAATCCCCCCCAAAAAAACATCTGATCTGTGCCACTTCCATATGTGGCACTACATCACATCCAATTGTTTTCATGTTGCGTTCAGGGCTATAACGATTCCTTGAAAGATTTGAGTGCCTCCATTATTAAAACTTCTCCAGGCAAGTTATCTGCCTCGAAGCTTTGTTAAATTATGTTTTATTATTTAGCGCACCGTGATTCACCCGGATGATTATTTGTGTCATTTCTGTCTATGAGTTGTTCACCAATGCTGTCATCAGTATCAGTACAAGACTGAGGACTTGTCTTGTACTGATGGACTATGAACCATGGTCCATCAGTACCATGGCTCATGGTCCATCATGAGCCATGATGGACCATGGTTCATGATCCATCATGGTTCATGGTCCATGATGGATCATGGTCCATGATGGATCATGGACCGTGGACCATGATGGACCATGAACCTTGGCTGAGCCTGAACCATCAGGCTCAGCCATGGTTCATGGTCCATGATGGATCATGGTCCATGATGGATCATGAACCATGGTCCATCATGGACCATGGTTCATGATCCATCATGGTTCATGGTCCATCAGTACCATGGTTCATGGTCCATGATGGTTCATGGTCCATGATGGATCATGGACCATGAACCATGGTTGAGCCTGATGGTTCAGGCTCAGCCATTGAGTCTGATGAATTCCTTACAGTTCATGACCCATGTGTTTGTATTTTGGTTGCTTTCCTTTAATATCTGGCTTTCTTGGCAAGATTTTCAATCATTTTTGCTAATATTTATTAAGATAAACACGTGCTGTTGACTTCGGCCCCCAATTTCACCAAATTCCAATCAATCCATGTCCTGTATTAAAAAACGGCAACAACAAAAAAGATAAAACACAGAGATGATCCGAACATAAATTTGTGAAATAGTGATCCATTTTTTCTGTTTATTTTATGTTTTTTCCTGGTTTTGCCATAGAACATCACATTCACTACTCTATAAAATACATTGAGGCTTGTGGTTGGAACATGACAAAATGTGAAACGGTGCTGCATTACTTTCTTTTAAAGCAGGAATGTTGTCCAGATGTTTGTAATAATTATTAAATGTTGCAGATTGTGACTTGAGGGATGGACAGTAAAAAGAGAGCTGTCCATGCCCTGGGATCCAGAGAAGACAGATCTAAGAATACAGAGAGAGAGAGAGAGATTCTCACGCTCTTGGCTTCGTCAAACCTCTGGGGATCTCTCCACCGACCTGCCTACACTAACTGCTTATTATGAGACTTTTACTGAGCTGTTTGTGCTTCACATCCAGCAGTTGGCATTCCTGGTGGAGAACTGTGGCTGAGCGTGGCTTAAGCATTGAAATCATAATAATCCTCAGCAGCCGTCAATCTGCCATCTGGTAGTTGAGATGTTCTGTTGCTCTGCAGACAATTTCCTAATGTTCTCACAACATTAAGCATTGTGTAATGAAGATTTTCCGTGTTTGGCCGCAGGGACAAATTTTCATCTTTTATTTTGTCATTAATCTGAAGTCGTTGCTTCAGATATTTGATTTCAGTCAGCTTAATTTTTGATTGGCTTCTTAATCTTACAATCTTTTTAACACAAACGTCTCTTTGCTAATAAGCCACAGAAAAATCATATTTTGTCTGTTAGTTATGTTTGTTAGTAGAAATCATTTAGATGTTAAAGGGGTTTTCATCCTTTAATAAATCATCTCAGACTGCAGATCAGAGGGATTTTTTCTCACAGGTCTAACTTCTAAAACAAAAAGAGCCGATGGAGCTTTATGTCAGCCTCCTCCTGTGAGATTAAGAAAACATTTTCATCTTACATGAAAGCTGAACACGCAGAAGGGAAATACCAGCCTTTGGCCTCATTATGGAAACCCACAAGGTTACAGGTTTGAAGTTGCAAAATAAAAATAAAACTAATGATCTGCTGTTGATTTTCTGACAACACTATTGGAAAATGGAGCATATAAATGCCAAACCTCCAGCTAATTTCGCTCCTCTCTTCCATTTTCCTTCTGCTGACATTTTGGTTTACAGTGTTTATTCCATCCAGCCTCATAGAAATCCAGTTCAATAAACTTTAATGCATTAATAAATATTTCTCGAAGGATACATAAGTATATCCAGATTGAAAATTATAAATGGTAAGTTAGGAAGGTGAAAGAAATGAACTGCAGCATAATTTCTGATTGCATGAACATAATTCTTTGCATTAATTATGTTCATCCAATTTTTGATAACATTTTAAAGCTATTGTTTCATTTATGTTTTCATCCCAAAACAGATAAAAACAACGAAGAACAACAAATTAATTAAACAGGCATTTTATATTGCACTGTGAGCCAGTTGAAAACACTCACCTGGTACCTGGGCTGGAGCTTTGCTGTGCTAGTATAGAAGGAACTTTCATCCTGTGTTTTTTGTGAAGCTTCTGTTTCTAGTTTTTCTAATTCTATCCATCTATTAGAGTAACAGCAAACTGGTAAACGTTAACTTGGACTCGCTTTTTCTTTCTGGAAGTATTTTTGCCTGACTAGAAATTTAATTGGTGAGACTAAATGGCTGCAAGTTGTTGAAAAGCTCTGCAGCTTCAGAGGCTGCCAGCTCTGGTTTTGGGTGAAAGCCCCGAGTCTGTGGGTGAGTTTGAGCTCGCTGGGCAGGTTTCTGGCTCTTTTAGCTGCTTTGAGTCATAAACTGCTAAAAGGCTCGCCACTGTTCAGTATTTTTAACCAATTGATTATTCATCCAATTAATCAATAGAATAATCAATTACCAAAAAAAAATCTTTATATGCAGCCCTATTTAAAGTATGTAGCTATTAAGTTTGTAACACAAAATAATTGGATAATTTTGTTTTTATTGGATTTTTCTTGTTTATTTTTCTGGAGTATTGAAGGTATGGAGTGGAAAATAATAAAAACTAACCTGCAGAATGAAGTTTTGTCTAGTAAACGGCACAAAAAATAAATTTTCTAGACATGATTTTGTGTGTTGATGTCCAATTAAGATAACACCGGACTACGGATGCACCAATCCACTTTTTCCACTTCCGATACCGATGCAGATATCTGAGGGTCGGTATTGGCTGACACTGATTCTGTGCAGGAAAACTGTGTTGAGTTGACCTAAGACGTTTCTTTTTTTAAACACAGATAGAAGTGTACTAACCTAGAAAGTGATTTGATAACGCTGGGCCAGTGCAGCTCACTTAAATACACCAATAGATGGAACACGTAAAAACACAACTTTAATTTGTTCAGTCAGTTCAATTATGAGCATAAGAGTCAATGTAAAATAAATAATAAAGAAACTGAAACTGACAAAAACAGTAAATTGACTACTTTGTTCAAACATGTAAAAAAATAAACTGACCAGTCTCGTCATACTGACAAGACAATCTATAGCACCAATACAGATATTTTTTTATAGGTTTTATTGGCTGTAGTTGCCTTTATTTGATAGTTAATTGACAAGTGGGTAATGAGAGAAGGGGAAGACATGCAGCAAAGGTCGCAAGGCCGGGAATCGAACCTGCGACAGCCGCGTCGAGGACTAAGGCCTCCATATGGGTTGTGCTTAACCCCAGCGCCACCACATCACATCCCACCAATACAGATATTGATATCAGATTGATCCTTCAGACATACAAACTTCAAATGGCTGCAACGCTTCAATGATTCAACATACAGACATCAATACAAATCTAAAACAGCTTATGAGAGTAAATATTGTTTCACAGAGCTGTATTTGATCTCATAATGTGGCGGTTATGCAAGGAGTCTGAAATAAACTAAGTGGGAGGCTTTTATATTGTGTTACAGTGGTGCAGTGCTAGCGCTGCTGCCTCGTAGGAAAACATGCTGCGTTTAGTCATTTTGACTCCAAGAGGGATTTTTGGGAATGTCACAGTGTGTCACCAGCTTTGAAGATATTTTAATGTGAGGAAATTTTACCTAATCTCTCCGGTTTATCTCCCAGAAGTGCTTCTGTTGTTTCATGCTGCAGTTTTCATCGTGATGCCGCTCTCATGTTTTACAAGCTGGGACTTTGTTTTCATTTGTCTAAGCATTGTTCAGCAGCCAGCCTTTTAGCAGTGGCAGCCATCAGCTTTCACTGCACCTTTTCACTTACAGTAAAAGTTGATTTGAGATCAAGAGTCGCTCTCATTCCCTGTTTTTTTCCTCTGCTTGACAGACTGTCAAAGTCTCGCCGCCGGGCCCGATCCCCATCCCGCTGATTGCTGACCACATCTGCGCCTGTAAGTAGTGATTTCATGTTCCTCTCTGCGTTGCTGTTAGTTCTGGCTTCTCCATGTCAACCCAAAGACAACACTGGGCTACTGTTGGCAAAATAAATCTCAGATGAAAACAAACTGAAGCAAAAGAACAGATGTGTGCATGATTATTTTTAAAGTAGGAAATGAAGGGGAAAAGTTATTTATTTAAGCAAAAACGTATTTAACTAACCATAATGTCCTTTGAGGGATCGTTAAGGCTCCCAGTTTGATTGTTGGGGTTGTAGCAGAAAAGACAATAAATGTTCCAGGAAATGGCCTCTTGGGAACCGATCCCACATTGTTCCAGGTTGAGTTGGACTCATTTCCTGCCCACCTAACTGTGAGCAGGAACACACTCCTCACTCACACACACACAGACACGCACGCACGCACGCACACACACACACGCACGCACACACATTTTCTTACTGGTATAACTGGGCCTGAGCAATTAACAGTAGATTAATTGTGGTGAGTCAATTATTGAGGTAATTGTCAGCTAATTCAATAATCAGTTAACTGGAATGTACAGACTCTAAAAAAGATCATTTGGTGAAAGAACAACATATTCAGAGCATAATTAAGCAAGAATTGTGCAAAAATACATTTTGCAATGAAGTTTTGTTTGTAAACATGTTCTACACAGAACTACTCGAATAGTTTTAGTTTCACTTGGATCCAATTCAGTTTAAAAAAACTCCTATCAAACACATTTTACTACCCAACTATTAATTGGTTAATTAAAAACAGATCATCTCTATAATGTATTGATAAGTCAACTGAAAGGCCTGAGCTTTTCACATGTAGATGTTTGGATGTTTTAGCAACAGATTCATCCTTTGTCACAAATGACTAAACTTTCACTAAATGAATGCTGTTTTTTCCTTTTTAGGCCATAACATGCTTATTTTTCTAGTTAAAGAAGGAATTAAATTTTCTGTTTATTTGCATTTTCTTAATATATTTTCGTTGTATAAAATTATTTTAAGTGGTTAAATTAAAATCAGCAGAATATGGCATTTTATTTATCTAATTGTACAATTAATCGTCAGAATAATCAATACTAAAATAATCATTAGCTACAGCCCTAATTATAACCAGCAAACCTTTCAATGTAATTCAGAGGCATGCAGGCAGTTTTCTTGCTTTTTAAAAATATCTTCCATTTTTGGTTATTTATCTCTTAGATAGATTTAAAAAAAACACAGAAACTTAATATCTGCAGATGTGAGAGATGAGAAATGATCTTCTCCTCTATGATGAGAAGAAATGTGACTGAAAGTTGCTCTGGGTAAAATCAGGAAGTGCTCTGGTTTTGGACGGTCTAATTTAAAACCGTGAGGTTAAGGCCGGTCCTCTGGTTTTTAAGTGTGGGCCATGCTGTTCAGAACGAAGCACCTTGTCAGCAGAACGCAGTAATGAAGCCCCTCAGGGTTCCTCTGCTCAGAGTAGAAAGTCCAGCTCAGCATCTTTAGGTCCAGCTGCTCAGGGATGCTGCCGGGTCGTGAAGCATGGCAGTGACCTATGACACCAACGCTGACTTTAGTTGCAGAACTTTGCTGGATATGTTTTGGGTTTGAGTTCAACTTTCTTAAACAGGAGGGATTCGTTCGCTTTTTCTAAGGAGGAAGCAAATTAATTTCTCTTCCTTCAAAATGACTCAATAGCACAAATGAACCATTCAGTGGAAAAGTTCCACTGCTCACCTCTGAAGACATCTTCATCCACATCAGAGAGACGTCTTTATGGCCTCTGTTGATCTTATTCCCAATAAAACCCAGTAGGTGTTTCACTCCTGTGCTGGTGACACCATTAACTCAGAGCAATAAAGGAGGAACTCCTCAGAGACTAGTTACTCTGAACGGACCTTTTCTGAGGGGAGAGGATGGAATTAATAGTCCAAAGTTGCTCCGATAAATCCTTCTGTGAGAGATTCAAGTCTTTGCCTCGGGGGAGACTTTTTGTCATGCTTATTGACTTTGCTTTTTTATATTCTGCTCACCATTTTTTCTCCTTAGAGTCCAACAGGGATAAAAATTAATTGCCAAGTTTTACATTCATGTTGAATAATTTTATTCTGCTCCCTGTCTCTCCTTAAATAAAAAATACAACTAAATCCACAGATAGTTTGTGTCCATTCTGGGCTTTACTTAAACTGAAAATTAAAAAATTAACCCAAACCTTGATTGATGGACCTTTGATAAAATATTAGCATGTGTGTATTTATTACGGGTGTTGTATGAACGATGCTCTGTAGGTTTTATGGGTAAAACCAGGAAGCGATGATGCTGATTAAATATCGATTCCGCCCAGGTTGGCTAAAGGCTGACATTTAGGTGGTATTTAAAGTCACCAGAAAACATTGGATCAGTGACATTCTGAGTATTTCCATAATTTAGAGACACTCGTTTCACTCAACATGCGACAACTGATCCAATCATTTTTCTGTAATGGAAATCAGTATGTAATAGGAAGAGACTGGTAGGATGTTCAGTCAGTAATAAGCTGCTCTGAATCATAATCCACCCCTGAGTCCGACTGCACAGAATATTCTCCTAGCATGCATTTTATAAGCTACAGTGGAACTCAACCTATTTGCATTTCAGTATTCATAGATTTTTCTTTTTTGAGCATAACTCATTTGCTGAAAACATTCTGGCTGATGGAGTTTTCTTAGTAGATTATATCTAAAATATCCTAAGGATTGCAGTTTGGGAAGCTGAAACTCCTTGGTGTTATTGGCTGTGGTTGGCAAAGCAGCCACTCATTTTCTGCAATGATCCACTGCTTACAGCAACTAGTTGGGGAGGGGAGGAATGCTCATTAATCCAAGAAATCCTTTTTTTGCTGCAGCATCAATGTGCATCACCGTCCTTGTCATGTATTGCTAGTGACACACAGTATATCAGCACTAACATCAGAGTCTGCTGATGTTGGCCATTTTCTAACGTCTCGGTCCGATAAGTAAAACTGGGCTGATGTAACACCGACTTTGGTCATTCAGTTTAGACGGAGAAAACGGGCACTGAAGTAGGACTTTTGTAACCAAAGGCAAAAAAAGCAAGCTAACTACTTTGCAATAGGTGTCAAATGTTTGCATCAAAATGTTGCCTTATTAACAATAATAAATGGGGGAATCTCTTTAATGATTTCTGCCCAGATGGAATTATTGAGTTCATTTTAATTCGCCATGCAATTAATTGATTTATTGCTCATTGTGACAGGCTTACTCATCAGTAATTCTTGTGTTAAATTCTGATTCCCATTTTTCAACATGTTGGACTTTAAATAATCTGGAACCTGCAGTTTGCTGAAGTGTGTCTGATTAGTGCCTTAAACTGTTTATTGGATCTTTTCCCTTATAAACGTTGAGGAGTCTTTATTTACATTCAGAATTTTTATTAGAATCAGAAATATGGTGTCAAAAAATGATCTAAAAATATATTTCTCACTTGGGCTTCAGGTTTAAACCAAAAATATTTAAACAAAATCAAAACAATCCCACAGAAAATAAAAATCTGAATTTGGTTGTGTGACTTATAGTGACTATAGTTTTCAGTTTTTAAACTCAAACACTGTTCTGGTGTCACCAGTAGCTCTAATCAAACCTACTGGTTTCGATCTGCTGGACGTTCGCTGCACTAATTCATTCTTCCTAACACTAGATGGAGCCACTTGCACTGCATGTGCCACCGGCCTGTAGCTGCTTAAGAAGAGGCTCTCTTCTGGCGTTCTGAATAAATTTGCATGAATGACTCACTTAAGCTACTCTCTCAAACAGAAACGCCTGAGAGTTTTCCAAGCAGCCATGATGTTGACTGTCCTTCCAGCTGAACTGCGTCGCTGATTCCCTATTTTAATAAATATTCAGTTGACCATGATTTGGATTTTGTAAATACGTTTTTATTTAGTGAGGTTTCCACTGAGCGGGTTGTTCTCTAGAAGGGAAGCAGGACGACTAAAGGTCTCAGGGTTTATTGCTTTCAGGCGTTACTTTAAAACCTGCAGTTCCTGCATATTCTGGAAGGAAATGTGTCATCATTTTTTTAGTATTTGTAGTTTGGCTCCAAATGTTTCAGACAGAGCAATCAGAGTGAGGGAAGGAGGATGAGGGACGGACAGGCTGAGTGTGAGGGGAAAGGACGACGTTTTTCACAGACCCTGTTATGTTTCTGTCTGTAAAAACATCAAGTGTTTCCTTCGCTGCTCCTCACTGTGTGACTTCCTGGCCTCAGCGCTTCATGGCTGTGTTAGCAGATCACAACACAACCCTGACTCTTGGTGGGGTCAGACAGGTGTAAACAGGAGTGTAGCCTCCAATGAAACCTATAAGGAGAGGTGCTGAAGGTTGACATGTTCCACAAAAAGGCCAGATTTGGTTTGTTTTGTTTTTTCAATTAGGATAAAATCTTCTGCAAAGTCTTCATCTCCCAGATTTCGTAATAGACTCATACCCTTAGTATTAAATTGTCTCCATTTGCTCTCTGCTTTCTCTCCTCTGCTGTTTTTATTGTGGTTTAAATAACCTTCATAGGAAGATTGATGATCTAAAAGTTTAATAATAAAAGGACGATCTGATGCACTTAAGATATTTAAGCTGAGCTCACTTTCTCAGGAGTTTAATATCCCTGGGTATATGATGATAAATGTGGGAATTATAATGGAAAAATGGGGATTTTGACTGAATTTATTATTTCATTTGACCTGCAGAGTGGGTCCTGATCTGAGCGCAGCCGAGTGGCCCGTGATGCAAAATCAAGCTGTGCTTTATTACAACCTGCCGACTTAATTTAATGCTACATCCTGAGGCTTTGGTATAGAATGAGTCTTGATTTCATTTTAAATGTTAGACTTTAGATTAGATTTTAAACTTCTATCAGACTTGAAAGTTAGTTAAAAAATGAAGTGGTTTCAGATTTAAATAGCGCTGCTCCACATTTATTCCTCCTTAAAACCGGCTGTGGCGGTTTGGGTCTCTGGTGAGGCTCCGGAGTCGCAGCTGACGGCCATTTGAGTTTAGCATGCAGAGGTCCTAATGATGCCTGCTGGCATTTCTCTGCACTTTTCTCTGTCTCTTTCTCTCCTTTGCATGCTGTCTGACACCGGTCCACCAGGGCAACGGGCTTACAGTTAACCTACTGATATAAAATATTTATAAAAACTCACTACAGGCCTCTAATACTCATGAGACATAACGTTGATGCAAATTATTCACAGAAACTCTCAAAATGTTTTAGTATGAATTCCTAACAGAAAAGTCCTTTGGGCTGCTTGTTTAATTTGGACCAAAAGCAGATTTTTTTGTTTCGTGCAGTTTGCTTTCGTATTGGGCTTCTTTGCAAACAGACTAATTTGTACACAAACCCACGCAGGCGACAATCATCCCTCTCAATGGACAGAAATGATGGGACCTGAAAGAAAACAAACATGGACGTTCTGGTTACTACATTTCTGTTGTGCACATTTGTGCTGTTATTACAGCTGCAATACCAATTTGAATGTCAAGAGCAGCTCATACAACGCTGGTTTGACGATGACGATTTGTGATTTTGGCAAATTCTGCTGCAAGCTGAGACGAGATGCTCGGATCCACAACACGCTGCCAGCAGCATCGTTGGACAGAAAACGGTGGATCAGGTGTGAGTTCAGTCCTTCACTACCTGCAGCAGTAAGTTCAACAACGCTGACAAGCTGATTTTTACCTTGTGCCCAGATTTGATTTAATTACATATTTGTCCAGTTATGGTTGATGACATAGACAATGAAGGGTTAACGTGCAAAGTGTGCTGTCTGTGAATTTTGTTTTGTACAACACGATAAACTGGCCGAAGCTTTTCTCCGTCCCTCCTTCTGATTGTTACTGTGTCAGTTTTCAGAATGCACTGTTAGATAAAAATATTCTGGACTGGAGGAAAAAAACTTAGAATATCTGGAAAAAGTGAAAATGTCATCAAAGCCCTATAGTCTCTCAAGTTGTTTAAAAATAGTTTTGAATCGGACTTGGCACCGACAGTCCAAAGTCATTAAACACCAAGTATAGGTCACACTTTGATTCCTCACAGAATAGAGCGGTTCCGTCAGGGTGTTGTGGTGGGTACAGCCCACAAAATCAATAGTGTTCAAATGGAACATTTCTAAGAGAATCCAAGGGGAGAGATCGCGACCTGATGAAGGCGAGGGGAAGAAAGAAGCTTGGGAGGGAGAGAGAGGGGTTTTGTTCACATAATTGGAAGGCTTGGAGACCACAGGGCCCAGGAGTTGAAACAATCTGCTCCCAGCAGCCATTTATCCATATTACCTGTGAGATACTCAACGAGTGCTGCTGACTTAAAATCCATTTTCTGATGAAATTACATTGAGAACAAATTACCTCTCATTCTTGGCCTGCTGTCATCAGGCTGTCCTATGTTCTTTGACACCACTAGAGGTCAGTGTGACCCTTACAAGCGCTGATAGGGAAGTGAAGATGTCATGCACCGCTTAGATGGGTAGGAGGGGAGTTTGCCGCATGCTTTATGGTCATGTCTGCAGAAGTCCATGCTGCAAAGATTTGGCTGTTTCCTGCTTCAAACAGAATCTCCTTCTAGATCTTCTCTAGTTTCTTTTTCTGTTCACGTCTTCCTGCTTCAGCTTTGCAATTTGCATAAGCTGGCGTTGGAGATCTCCGCTTACCCCTGCGTATTGCTCAGTCAGAGTAAGCCTGCTGTTCAAAAGGAATAGCAAATGACTCCATTGCCCTCATTGACATATGTCAGTCTATTTCAGGCTCAGCAACTAACACAGTCATACATGGCCAAGTAAGAGCTAATGATGTACGTGCCGGGTCGACCCTGCAACGTCAGCCTGCTGCTTGGTTAGGCAGGAGATTGCTTTTAAACTGGAGCAGAGCACTTTATCCTCATCCTCATGAACCATCACTGGAGTATATATCCCAGCCTCTTGCCAAGCTGCTGACAGCACTCCAGTCATGGAGGAGATGTACTGGGATATCAAACATACGATGTGACTTGATGCAGTGGCGTTCCCCTCTCACCCCCAGCACCGCCCTCCTTCACCTGTCTACCCGTAACAGGAGGCATCTTTCAGCTCCATCTTCCGATTGATCTCATCTGGCAACATTTCTCTCGTCCATCAGTCTCAGGCCCAGCTCCCCCAAACCCCCACCTGCTCTGAGGATGACAGGAGCTGAAGTAGGAGTGGAACAAGTTGCAGGAGAGTGAAGAGTCGCTCCATAGAAGGGGTGAGAATAAGTGGAGAATATCGCAGATAAAGAGTAAAGAGAGTGATTGGGCAGGTGGGTGGAGACGGATGGCATTAAGCGGGCCAAATGCTGGATGGACAGGAAGGGCACCGCCAGCCGCAAAGGCCTGTGGCCGGCTTTCACATGACTCTCTGTGTGCTCGGGCGCTGGAGAGTAATAGAATCCCAACGTGATGCTTGGAAGGGGGATAAATTTAGCCGCAGCCTTAGGCAGGCAAGCTCTGCTGGGCTCAGGGGGCTTCAGCCTCTACTCCTGCTTAAGTCCTCTGCACCCCTCTGCACCGGTCATGCAGGGCACAATATGACTTACCTTCCTTCCATACTTTAGCAGGCATAATGGCCACATGGTGGGATGTATCGCATTGCCGTGTGATGGCAGTGAGGGGTTGGGGGTAGGGTGGGAGGTAAGTCAGCTAGTCTTTATTTCCAGGCGGTGTTAGGGGAGCATCTGTTGGTTTATGCAGATATTGGATTTCAAAAGCAATAGCGCATGTCGTGAACTGATGTTCTATGATAGAAAAGATTTCGTGTGATTGATGTACAGATGTTTGATCTGATGTTTCCTATTCAGACAGTTCAGCTTCAATAAACCTAACTTTTACCCATCATACGTTCAGTGGAGAGTGGCTTTCCTCAATGTCACTGCTTTTGTCCTTAAACACTCCCACCCCACACACACACCCATGCACACACACACGCCCACACACACTTCTCTGAGCCCCAGCCTGTCTCCTCGGTAACTCCTCTTTAATCTGCGTCAGTGGAACATCAAAAGACGGCAGCAGCAGTTTGGAGTTCTTGCATTTACATTGGCATGCAAACATTAGAAGTCTGCGCATAGGTGACACTTTTTAATGTTCTGAAAGTTAAGTCGGGTCTTAAACTACTTCTAAATTTAAATAAAAAGGATCTAAATGAAAGTTTGGTGTTGCCTGGTGTCAGTACCATCTAACTCACAGCTTGTAAAGACTTCTTTCTTTATATCCAGCTGAGAAGTTAAAGTTCTTGCTTCTGGAACACTTGTTCAGTCCTCCGGCAAAGGAGTTCTGCCTGCTGCTTTGTAAGATTCTCAGGCTTTGTAGCAAGTACTGACTGTTAAGGGTTATCCATAGATTTTCAATGATGTGTGAGTTTAGGGACTCTGTGGGTCTTCAGTTAGGTTAGCTGCAGTGATTTTGTGCTGGATTTTTAGGGTGGATTCACACCAGCCCTGTTTGGTCTGCTGTAGTCCAACTCTTTGTATGTTTGGATAGAAATATAGCCAAATAAAGTTCGTTTGGGAGGTGTGAATGGGTAATCAAACTTTGATGTGGACAACAACAAAAAAAAACAAACAAACTCTGGGCTGTGTACAAACCCAGCTCTCCTTTCAGTTGAAATGAACTCTGGTATGGTTCGAATGGATATGTGAATGCTAATTGGGCTGGAGGGCAGGGCATTCTGGGTAAATACAACCAAAACAAACATGCTAGTCTAGAGCTAGCAGGGGAAAAGGCTTGTGGTCTTTTACCAAAGGCATTAGAGAAATCATCCCTCTGCTAAAATGCTACCAAAACTTATTTTTGGTAGCATTTTGTGAAGAAGAAAATTGCACTCAGTGTCTTCAGAGGTTTTCATGTCATTTCACTCAGTGGTTCTTGGTGCAGCGCCACCACAGGCAAGGAGGGGAATAGCTTGTGCAAAAGGGTTTGGTTGGTTTGACACAATGCAGTGTGAATGAGGACCATGGCTGAAAATGTAACAGATGTTGCATTTTTGGTTCCCAATTGAATTGAGTCTACTGGACTGGATCAGGTGTTCAAGTGTTAATCAGTTTAATGCACATTTGCAGGAAACTGATGAAATGCATTCTGGTCTCTGATAGTGACATTTTCTACTATCTAAATAATGTCTGGGTTGAAAGAAAAAGTTGAATGCAAAATTTATGAATTAGGAAGTCAGGAAAGGTTTCATCTGATTAAAATGCTGAATGTTTACAAACATTCAAAATTCCCATTTTTCTGACCTTTTTGTTTTTTACATTTATGACTAATTGTGTTTAAATGCACCACAGAATTTCATTACAAGCAGCAAGCAGCAATCAGCGATATCCTGAGGATAAAATGCTAACATGTAAACAACACTTTGACCTCCATGCAACCTTAGATCCATTAATTAGAGAATAATTTGCCAAATTTAAGGAGGAATATTAATGCAATGTTGAATTATGCAGCCTATGTAAGCAACCTTGAAAAGTCTGACATACTGGTTAGTTAAAAACTTGTAAATGTTGGGTTCTAGTTTAATTTTAAATAGGAAAAATCAAATAGATCCCACAAATTTTACTAAAATGTTTAATCCTGATTCATGTTTAATGCAGCCTCTTCGTGCACTTTGTGTTCTCATTGCCAGTTTTTCTCAGATTATTTTACGCAGCTATCCCCAAATAAAGTCCTTACATTAAAGTATTTATGGAAAAGTTTGCCTATATGTATTGTCTGGCTTCTTCATGCATTGTGTAGATTTAAATAGCAGTGTATACCTGAAGTGTTTGCATTATCCGCGTTCTGTACTATTTAGAGTTTAAACAGTAATAAAATTCATTCAGCAGAGAGTTAAGGTCTAACTACTGGTTCCTATTGTATGTTATAACGAGACTTCCACATTATAAGACATAAATTGGAGGTGGAGGGAAAAGCTCTTGTAACGGCTACAGGTCGTTTGGTTGGGTACAACCAGTTATTCACATTTAGAAATTCTTTTTTGTATTTATTTCTCTTTGCCAAATATCACAGATTGGATATAAATGGTCTATAAACATTACTTTTCTATTCTCTCGCATTGTGTACTGCAAAAGTGTCTTCACAGGTCAGACGGCTGCAGCTGATCCAGAACAGTTAACTTTTTTCATTTTGTCATGTTACAAATACAAAGTGATGACCAGTGTTTTTAAGAGACGTTGTCTCCACCACTTTCAGCCCTTATGGGCTCCTGTATCGCTTGAATTAGTAAAATCCAAAAGGACTCCAATAGAATCAGGATTCCCTCCATGTAATGTTAAACTTCGTATCTGTGGTGCTGTTCAGTCATTATAATTTCAGCCATGTTTGTGTTTACATTTTCCATCAGGAATGATGGTCTCCATTAGTGTTTCCAACATGGTGTTGTTTAAAGCCAACAGACTGAGCTGCTTGTTTGTTACTGCAGGTTTATAGCATAATCGCGTTGGCTCAAATGTGGGCTGCAGTCTTGAAAAAAATTAAAAAATCTGCCCATCTGTGGCGTGTGCTCTAATGATGTGACCATAAACAGAGGCCAGCAGTTTGAAAAGAAAAACTAATTCACAGAAAGCCCAAATGTTTCCAGATGAAAGAGCTGCAGATCTTAAATTGACTCCAGATTTTGAGGAAGTGTTTGCCCTGCTTCCATGTCTGACAGGTGTGGGTTTCCTCGTTCGGCTGAGTCCTAATTTCAGATCTTCTCTGACAGCCCTGAATTAATACATTCAATCAAATATCAGCAAATTCTTGTTACTGTGAGATTCTGATTTGGGTTTAATAAAAAAATGTTATTAAAAAGTAGACGCTTGGACAACAGTTGAAGGACGCTTAAGGACACATCATTCTTCCCTCTCTGAGTTTGACACATAGAGATAAGAATAAATGATGAATTGAGTGTGAAAAAATGGATGACAGTGTGTTTGCTGACAATCTTGTACTAAATGAGAATTAGGCTTCATCTACACTCAGGAGGTGTTAGAGAGATTATATTTTGCAGAAAATATGAGCTGGGCTTTTCATTTCTCAAAGACTCCATATCTACTAGTTACTTGAGTATTATATATAAACTTTATAAACTTAGATAGGACCAATAATTTTTGATTTCTGGAAATGCTGTTTGAGAACAAAATGTGCTGATTTTATGTAATGTTTTTTTGGTTCTGAAGTGAATAAAAGTAGATTGTTGTTGTCCTTCTGCCTGTGTCTGGACTGCTGCAGCAGTTCCCTCACAAAGAGAAAATAAAGGCTTTGTCCTTTTATGGACAAACACCTGTTTGGTTGTGATTATAGTCAAAATGATGTATGCATGCCACAAATGCTGGTTGACGTGTAAGCCTGTCATACTAAGAATTATATTAGAAGAGCTTTGGTGCCATCTAGAGTTCGGAGTGCGAACTACATGTCATTCAAGGAAGCCAACATAGAAACCGCATAGAATTTGACTGATAAACTCCGGAAGTTTATCAGTCCTAAGTTTATCAGTTTATGCAGCTTAACTCAACTCTGAGTTAGGTTGCATAAATAAAACATATATAGGCTTATTAATGCATTCTTCAACTGATATAACTGATATATAGTAGGCAAATTTTCCACGAATAACTTGGAGTAACATTCCACAGAAGAATTTGCGGAAAGGTGAATTCGTAAAACTGAACTGCTAATATGTGGGGATCACTGTAACAGTTTAGTTGTTCTAAAATATATTGATATGCAGCAAAAAGAAAGATGTACTTTAATACAGTATCTGTATTCAAAACAATGTAACGATGGAAAAGCAGTGGTTGTTCAAAAATATTTATTTTGACTCGACTTTAAAGTCTTTCTTGATCAGTAGCAGCATCTATAACATAATCAACATTGTGAGATGAAAATGTTTTTGGTTCCTGAAATGCCTGGTGGATCTAATTAGCATTGCATCTAAGTTTACACTAATGGTAGGTGCAATGGCAAAATTAATCATCTGTATGTAATTTAGTGTCTGACTAAAGAAACAAAAGTAATTTTTTTTTTGCACAATTAGACATATTCAGACATAATGGGCATATTCGCTGCATTTATTTTAACTTGATTTGTGGCAGTTCTGCTGATCTTGTTGCTTCTGGGTTTTAAAAATGTTATTCTAATTTAGAAGCTCTGATTCCACAGTCCATCATATTGTCTCACTGGCTCGTTCCTTGAACATCTCGCCACCAGACTGAACTCTTCCTACCTGTACAGCCGTCGAATCACAGCTGAAGTCTGTTTTAGACGTCTCCAGTTCTCCTAACTGGTTAGCTCTCGGTGGTCAGCTAGCAGAGTTTATATTGTCCGAAGAGAAGCAACCAGCACAGTTCAGTGTAATTTAGTGCATTATTACATTAACTCAAATAAAGTGACCTTTTTCTTTTACATTTCAGGTTTTGTTAGTTGATGAGCTGAAGTAGATTTGGGTTAATCACCAGATTCATCAAAGACATCGTCATCCTTTCATAAACAATTTAGTCACTTGCTTAAAACCTCAATATTAATTTTTATCTAATCACTTAACTCTATTCCAGGGACGATTGATGAGCATCTCAGAGCGGAAGCAGCATCATGTCACCCAATCAGCGTCTTTAACACTGTCTGCGTTTAATCACTGCTCTAACCCAACATGGAGCTTCCAGCAGTATCCTCCAGCTTATTTGTTCCAGGTTAGCCTGTAATGTCTGCATGTCAGCGCCAGTGGCGGTTAATTAATATGCATTAAAGCTAAGTGCTCAAGTGCAGAAGAGGCAATCTGGCATTTTGTGCGGCGCACCATTGAGAAAGTGGCCGTGAGTTATGAGGGACGGGAGCGATTCTGACACCTGGAGCCGGCCCTTACTCAGGGTGCACCTTTTGTCTCCGCGCTGCCGCTGTGTCCTTCGTCTCTGTCATGCTCCGAATTCTAAGAGTCCATCAGTAACGCCCACATCAAACACTCAACACGTCCCTCATGAGCCCAGGTTTACTGCCACTGCTTGCCATCCAGAGTCATGTTATTTATTTACCTTTTTAGTAATGACATTTTCACATATCTATTTCTATTCTTAAAAGTTGAACCTTGTTTTAGTTAAATAAAAGCTATCAATAAAACTGTTATGATTCAGGAAACGTTGTTCCCTAATATCTAGTTTCACCTCATTTTGCTGAAACACCTTCAGTGAGTCTCCGTGTCTCCAGCCACCATCTTTTATATCAGTTGAAGGACAATTTGCCCCACTTCTCACTTCCTGCAAGTTCAGCCTGTTATACTTACTCCACAGCAAGCCAATGGGACCTGTGCTTTGACTAGGCCCAAGACTTCCTCTTTTTTTTTTTTTTTTCCCAGCCACTCCTAGGCAGATCTACAGACCCATTTAATAAATCAGAATTAGAATATTATTGAAAAGTGAATTTATTTCAGTAACTCAGTCACCACATTGTAAAGATAGATTAGAAAAGTCTAATTTACCACATTTATTTCTTGTAATCATGATGATTTTCTGCTAACAGCCAATGATGAGAATATTACACCAGACCAATAAAACAAATATTTTTACTGAAAAGTATATTTAACACCTGTTTAAAGGTTGTTATTTTCAAAGGGTATGGACAAGCAGGACTGTTGGGACGTATATTGTAATTTATTGAATGTGACTTTGGGTCACTTCCATGATTCAGGTTTAAGTTCTGCTTTTCTTAATTTTATTGACTGTTTCATATTTTCCTCTAATGGACGACATAATTCATGATGGATTCTATGATGGTGAGCCGACCAGGTATTAATGCAGCAACGCATCCCAAACACAACGCTTCCACCTCCAGGCCTCACAGTTGGTTTAAGGTTCTTCCTCTAATGCTGAATTCAGCTTACAGATAATCTGTTCTGGAGTCCAAATAATTCGGTGTTAGACTCCAAAAACAAGAATCCAGAAGTTCTAGGCTTTGGAAATTTTATTTGTTTTACTTAGAGAGAAAACGTTTTCTACTTCCACATCTCTGATGAAAGTTAAACTTGTCCATCTCTTTCTGACTGGAAAGACATGAATTTTCATGACAAAAGGGGAACGGCTGAATTCAAATTCTTTAGAGACTTCCTTAAATCCCTCACCAGATTCATATCTGCTCTAATCGTCTCTCCTAAGACCTCAGATAGATCTCTGGATCTCACCGTGATGTTCGAAAAGTGTGAGGGTTAAAACAGGACAAACCTCCTTCAAAATGCTGAGTAATGATGTTCTCATCATGTCCACCTGCGTGTGATTTGAGCCATTCTAGATGGGGATAAATGCAGGGCTGTCCTAAGTTATTCCTCCCCAGAAATTACTTTTTTATTTCATTTTACAGATTTTTTTTTAATGTAGATTTTGTTTTTGTTTGATTTTAGCATCTTTATATCCACCATGAGTATCGTGAAAATAGCATTTCTTCCCTAAAATGACAATATTTCTTTAGGATTCCTTCTCAGAAAGGAAAACAGGAGTTTGTATATCCAGACTTCATTTTCTGCCATTTTGTCTAAACAATGTCCTTTCTATACAGCCTTCTTTCCTTGCTTCCTTCCCTCTTCTGTCCTTCCTTGTGTTTCGCTTTCTTTCCCTTCTCCCTCTTTCCAAACTTTCATTCTTGGGTCTTCCCCTCTTTGTTAATTTTTTTCCAGGAAAATCCAGCAGGTGATTTTCTGAGATTTTTCCTACCATCTCAGTGGATAAGTCGCAGAATTCATGACAGATTGGGAAAAGTTACACGTAGCTGAATCTGTTCAAATGAGAAAAACACTTTCACGTGGAAATCAGGCACATCTGGATCAAGAATATCCTCCCACGCCGCTGGAGGCATGTGGAGCGTTAGCGTGCGGCCTGATGTGTTCCTGAAACTCCCTCAGGAGTCGCTGTGAAGCTCTGGCACATTTGGGTCCCCAAGACCCTTCCATGACAAACAGTGGCCAGGCGCCATGGAGACTAATTCGTCGCAGATGCTTCCTGAGTGACACATTGGAATGACATGGTGTTCAGCTCATGTCTGTCTCCGTTCCTCTCCTCTCATTAGCACAGCTTTAAAACACCAACATGGCAACTTCTTAATTTTTGGAGCACATTAGAGTGGGAGCCACAGTGTACGTCATTAACAGGTGAAGCACGTTCCTGACCCTGCATGTGATAACTGTTATTGCCTTCATCCAGGTCTGCTCTCCATCTGTATTTGGCTCTGCGTCTCCTCTGTCTCTCCTGTCCTCCCTCTGCAGGGAGATGAATAAACTGTGGTGCAGACATGCCTCAGCAGTCACTCTCTCAATCCTTGAGGGATGATCAAAGCTGTGGGACCCAACCTGTCCAATTCTCCACCTGTTTCATCGACAACTAGATTTAGCCGTAAGAGGGCGAGGACTCAGACGTCTCTATTCTTCACTCCGTCTGTCACTGCTCTGATAAATACGAGCAACGGCGGCGGAGGCTGGCTTCAGCTGTGCTGTCGTCTTTTCTATGGAAGCGGAGTAAAAAATAAGAAGATGCCATAAAGAGAGAATGTTGAGCAGGTCATGCAGCGATTTGTTTACACAACCAAATGCTGATGTGTCTGAAGAGGGCGCTTTACTCTGGAAATCCACAAGAAGCGTGCTTTTACCAAGACATCCTTGTCTGATGTATCGGATTTCTGCTCCTATTAACCGGAAAACTAAGTAGTTCCAGGCTCATTTTAAACACGAGGTGGTGGCAGCATCATTCTGTGTGGACAGTAAAGTGATTAAAGTACAACAAGGTATTCATTGCTGAAACAGAGACATAAAAAATCATATTTGGCCTGCAGCAAACACGTGGAAAAAGAAATTTACACATCCCCCTGTAAAGACCACACCCACTGTAGAACATGGTGGTGGCAGCTTCATGCTGTGGGAATTTTTTCCAGCAGGGACAGGAAAGTTGATAAGACTTGGCAGGAAGATGGATGACAGTAGATACAAAACAATCCTGGAAGAAAAACAGTTAAAGGAGGTAATGTAATGGTTTCGATCAGAGTATAGTAGAGGCTAAAATGACCTAGTCAAAGTCTAGATATTCAAGATCAGTCAACTAACTTGACTAATCCTGAGCTATTTTGCAAAGACTTTGAAACAAACTTCAGCTACGTTCATACAGCAGGTCTTCATACTCAATTCTGATGTTTTTTTGTTTTTTTTTAATGAAATCTGATTTTATTTTCTGTGTGGTCGTTCATGCTAATAATAAAATACGGCCCCGGTCAGGCTTCTGTGTAAAAGATTTATCTATCAATAAATCAATGAAGTTTATTTGTATAGCACATTTCAGCAACAACAACTTCACATCATAAAAACCCAAAATGAGCTGCTTATGGAGCAGACGAACCCAGACGTCACCCAGCAGCCCTACGTATACAGCTGCTGCCGCCGCCATTTATGGATCAATTTTAAAGTTATTCAGACAATTGACTGATTAGATTTTTGGGGGTGAATAGGTTGGAGTTGAGCCGTTCAGACTGCAGTGAAAAAGTCAGATTTGCGTCGCGTTTGCCTGTTGTGTGGAAGCAGTCTAGATGCACACAGCTGGTAAACATGAAGAGACTTTCAGATGTTCCAGATATCACATGAAATCCTACAGCAAGTTCAAATTCATGATTTTAACATGATGCAATTTAAAATGCTTCAGGCATTATGAAGCCTTCTCCAAACGTTGGTTTTCTGCCTGTAAACCTGCAGACCCAGAGCCGCCAGCTGTTTTTGAAGCTGCTGCTTATGTTACATCCTCCTGGTTTATGATGTTTCAACCAAACACATTACTAAATTCTTTCTCTCATAAATCCTTCACTCTTGTCTATGTGTGCATTTATATCTTTTACCTCCTCCTGTTTCTATGGATGACTTACACCTGGTGTTGGCAGTGTTTTCTTTCCTGCCTGGTTCGGACAGACTAACCGGGGGAGATGGACGTAAGGAGACACGGTGACCCGTCTCAGTCTCAGTCTCGGCTTAAACGATTTATGAAAAACTGAACTTCTGCAAAGTTTATGCAGCATGCCAAAGCTATCAGGTGAAAAATTGGATACACTTTTGCACACAAGTATCCATGTGCTTCTCTGGAGCAGGTAATGTTCTCATAAAGTAAACATAAAATCTACACAACCCCGTCAACATGCCAAGCTTTTGTGAAATATAAAATGGGAGCTGGATAAATCTTTTTTCACCTTTAATCCTTTAATGGGACACAGGTGCTGTGACTTTTCAACGAAAAGACAAACAAATCAAACTAATTGAGCATTAAAAGTTAATCAGATTTCCTTTATTTGATGGCAGCATTCAGCTTAAACTGAATCGAAAGATGCTTATCAAATGAATTCATTTAGTCACAATGGCAAAGCATAAACCCCACCCTGACAAATTTAGAAAAATTCCACCAAAGTGGGTGGAGCCAAGAGGCAGTGAGGGGCGTGGCCAAGAGTGGGAATTAGCGGAGGGGGTGTGGTCAGGAAGAGGGAAAGCAGCGTTGCCAACTTGGCATCTTTTTAGCTATATTTAGCAACTTTTAAATGTACAGTAATGTTTTTATTTATTTATTTTCATAAAGTGCCTCGAATCAAATCTCATATGTAAAGCTGAGAAATGCTCGATCAACTCCTGACTCACCACCAGAGGGCGTGTGTTTGAGGGAGAAACAACAGGAAAATTCAACTTCAGTAGCCACCCTCCAACCCAAAGAGGGCAGCACTGAGGCAGTTTAAGGCAAAATGTCTCAGAATTCAAAGTATTTACACAAAAAGATCACAAGTTGCTCAAAAATTTAAATGTAAAACTAATTTATACAGTTTATCTGCAAAGGAAAGTTAACTTGGGTTTATTTACTATGTCAGAGATCATCTATAACCCCCAGCTCACCTACAAATCCCTGCAGATTTCTGGCAAATTGACGATAAAGTTGAGTTTGACTTATTCAACCAGCTTTTTTTTTTAAAGAATTAATTTATTAATTAACCATCAAAAAGGTGAAAAATGTTCTCAGCTAATATATCTTTCTGTTGGATGGAAGGATCTATTTTTTTATACATTTCAACAGAATTTACATATCTCTATAGCTATGTAAATATATTAAAGCTATAATTTAGAATAAACATTGTGACTAACTTTATAATGTAGGATTATGATGACTGAAGTCACTCTGATGAGATATTATTATGCAGTGGGTTTATTTCAATGTTTCCTTCCTGCGCTTTTTGGGGGAAATTATTTTGACTCAAATATGACGGTGAAGAGATGGTAAGTGCATTTTCGTCTACAAATGACAAAACAGTCGAACCATCCTTAATTAGAGATGTAAAAAGAAAAGTAAATGAAAACTAAACAAAACATGTCCTCTGGGCTGTTTTTCTGAACACGCTGTTTCATGCGAAGCAACATTTTACATGTCAAGCAAATTTCAGAGCAGCTCCTCTTATCGGTTTATTTTAAACCGGGCATCCAAAGAACATCCTGTTCTCCGCTCTGAAATACTCTGAAGATATCGTGATGGTCTGGTGCCGTTCACGAACATGACCTAATTTAAAAACTTCCCTGCTTCCTGTTTCGTTGCTGTAGCCTAACAAACAATATGCAGAAAAAACCCACTGAGTCCAACAGTTTGACAACCAACCAAACAACACAAATGTTTATTTTCCTTATTTACTGCCATATTTATAACAGACACACATTTTGCTGTGATGTTTGTTCACTGTTGATTTGGCCTTCATATGAACTAATTAGAATGTGATGTTATCACATACAGTAGTTTATTGGGGTCTATAAATCAGTACATTACTAACAAGTTTAGCATTTGAGTCATACCTCTGAGTAGAGCTACAATAAAAGACATTTGGTGGTGCCTAAACGCTTGCTCCAACGAAACACTGTCTATATCCACAAAGCTACCTTCAGCAGCCAATCTCCCGCCTCACAGAGCAAAGCCTCCCCAAAACTCCTCCAGACTAGTGACAGCACCAATTAGCAAACACCTGAAGAAACTGTGTTTTCTGAGCTTTTCATACTGACTGCTTCTCAGTCCAATGCACCAAAAAACATTTGTAAAAGGCATCACGGAGGAGCATTGTTGTGATGACAAGCTGATGGTGGAGTGTTCAGATTCAAGGTATCAAATTGCAAAGTCTAATTTTTTTTATTTATTTTTATATGTACATTTTTTTTATAATAACTGATGGCAGCATATTTAATTTATTGTGCTATAAAATGTCACTGTGTGCCTTATCTAAAATAATTTGCATCTATTTGCCTGTTGCTGCTGCTGTAGTGTTGAAGTGGCCCAATCAAAGTCCACAGCTGACTCCAGCATTGGGTTGAGAATTGGTGACAAGACTTTAAGATCATGTTCACAGATGCTCTCCACCCTCAATCAGCCTGAGCTGGGACTGAATACAAATGTATTTCACACTTTTCAGATTTTTATTTGCAAAACCACAGTTCTGTGATGGGTAAAATGTAAAATCCCAATAAAATAAAGCTGCATCATGTAGAAAAAGGTGCAGATTCTGCCAGACACTTCACTTTGGGCTCTGCTGTCTTTGAACACAAACACTGTCAGCTAATTGCAGCGATGACCTGTGCAAATTAGTGTGGGCTCACAAACGAGCAGAAGCCTAGATAACAAGGTGTGCTTGTTTTACCCACCACACCGGTTCAGCTTGTTTTATGTTCACATAATAAGCCAAATTTGACAGTAAACCTGCTTTGTTGTAAATTGGCTGCCATGTTGTTTGGCTTGGATTCAGAACCGCTGCTTATCTGTTGTTTTCACATCTGTGTCGGGAGGTTTCAGTCTCCATTGTCTTCACTGTTTGTCCACAATTCGGATCCATGTAAAGCTGCTGCAAATGAGGTGATCATTAACTCATTAAAGCCTAATGAGTTGTAATCACAAGAAAGAGGAAAACCTGATTAACCTGATACCAAACAGCCAATCTGGCTTAAAATTTAGCCTCATTTTCTTTAAATAGCTGCTATTTGAAAGATTAATGGAGATTTCATAACTTCCCTTCTTGACATCTTGGAGAACCCACTGGTGTTTGGAAAACACAGAATCTCAAGAATAAAACCACATAGATGGTCATGCAGAATAAAGTTTCTTAAGCAAATCAGAGTATAATGAAAAGAACGGTAGAGCAAACAAATAAAACACCAGGTGAGCGCAAAGAACATTGGGAAACCTTCATATTAATTCAAGTTCTTACTGATTACATCTGACTTTCAAATTAATTCTATTTGCATTGAAATTAAATTAAAAAATGAATGTTGGAAAAGAAGGCTTCAAACAAAGTGTGGAACCATGGAGGTTTCAACCGGATCTTTAATCTCATCGAAGCTCAGAGGCGTTCATGGGACTTTGATTTTCTCTATGTCAACATGGCAAAATTGGCAACAGTAGCTGCATTTCCATTACAGATTTGTGCAAACCTTCATTGATATTTGGCTAAAGTCGAATGAACACATTTTTGCAATTGTAGTATTTTCATTAAAAAAGAAATGCAACTAAAATCACACATGAATAAGTTTGTTCACACAATAAGTGGGTAAAAATCCTCATCCTCCTACTATTTCCTGTTGACCTCTTTGTCATTTCAGCCAGTAGTAACATCCTGTTGTTGATCACATGACTTCTTTTGACTTGTGATGCGAAAGAAGTGTTTCCACTGCTGTTTGCGAAATACATTAATTTCAATGCGGCCAAAAAATCACCTCTTTCTAGAGACAAAACTTTATATTGAAAAACAAGACTTTTCCACTGTTAGTATTAATGCATATTAAGGTATATTTGGTGCGTAAACCATTGAAATAGACAGTTACAAGCACATTTAGAGGAGATGTCGACATGCTTAGGGTTGAGAGAAACGCAAATAGAAAGCTTCCAGCACAATGTAGCTATTGCATATAATTTTTAAAAAGTATGTACTTTAAATATGTACTTTTAGTAATTTTTATCACACTAAAATCTAGGTACTTAATTAATTGAAATGAACGAGTTACAGTGCCAGCCCTAATTGGACTTAATCAGCCTCTATATTTTGCCTGAATCTAGTACATTACGTTGTAATTACATAAAACAGAAATTTGTTGCACCAAATTTAATCACATATAATTGAGCCTGTGGCCTTTTATTGTATAAACACACACAACATTTTGGCAGCTTCTTTATTTCCTTCACATGGTAAATAAAAATGCCTCCACAGCACTTGACATCCTGTAACGCAGACTAAATTCTCTCCTTTCTAAATGCAACAGCTACATGGCTTCTAACACTTAACAGGGTCATCATCTTTGATACAGCACTTCATTGATGTAGAAGAAACTTGCCATTACATCTCTTCAGAGAATCCAAACAGTATTTTTCGAAGAGCAAACAAGGTTTGCAGTGGTGGAAATGTTGCAGGGCGGCTCATTTTGAAGGGGATGTAAAATGGAAGTAGCTCTGGAGTTTCAGTGGAAAGTAGCTCTTTCATCTCTTCAGAAACAGAACTGCTCTATGGAAAGGAGGCACACTGGGTCAACTTGTGATCATTTTGAGCTGCCCTCTCTAAACATTTAGTCCATGCACTGTAGTATGGACTAAATGTTCTCTTCTGCTTTCTTCAGAACAGAGTTAAATGTCTTTCTATAGCCAGTCTGCAGACATACAGTAATCTCCTCTCCACATGTACGGTGCATAAGGAAGAAAAAAGAACCGGCTTGCTTTGTTCTGCTGGACTTGTGTTTGGCATTCTGTAGTAGAGAATTGTCCTCCGCACTGCAGTGGGACAGACTTTTATATGACATCCATTTTTTGCTAATTATGTTTTCCAAGCACATATTTCATCTGCTGCTCGCTGTTCCCTGTCCGCACTTATCACATGCCCATCCTCCATCCCCAAACTCCACTTTAATTCCCAGAGACTGCAACCAGCTTGTCTATTACCTCAATTCACAAGCGTGAAACAGAAATAAAATAATATAGGTTTTATCAACCATATATCCACTACAGCATTGCTTAAGGCTGATGGGCTTTTTGGAAAAGAACCTGAGGAGGTTTAAGCCTTAATGCTACATCTTTTGTTTGAGTTGGGCATGTAGTTTTGTTATTCTCTCTTCATCTTGTTTCCACTTATTCTTTCAGCATGTCAGAATGGATGAGGGAGAATCTCTGTGTTCTGTGGAGGAGGGGCAGGATACATTATCTTGTCTTGTGGCTTCACATCAAAGCATTTTATTCGCACAATTAAGAAATTGTCAGCATGTCAGCTCCTTCAAACTGAAATGAAATCAGTTGCAACTCAGAGATAACATTTTTTCCTAATATCGGACAACATTTGAAGTTTCAAGCTGCAGAAACGTTTTCTGTGAACATGGACTGGTCAGGTTGTGCCTGACCAACCTGACCAGTCCGGGTCCTCCTCCACCTGAACCTCCAGTCGGACTCAGCCAGCGGCTCCTTCTGTATCTGTGGTGGATGTGTCTCCAAAAATATTTGCGTGTTGGTTGACAGGTGCACAGCTGCACACCTCCTTGGCATCGGTACTGTCCTGACAGATGCTGGTCTGGTGCGTTTGCAGGAGATGGATAATTTTTGGCAGAGTGGATGCTGCAGATGCTTCTGATTGGATGCTGGATCAGGATGGAAAATCCTCCACGACGAGGGCAACGGGTCAGCGGTTAGAGGCCAACCTGGAATGCTTTGGCTGAGAATGGCAAAATGTATTCATGTTGGACAACCGAGATACAAAGACACACATACATGCACACACTTATACCACGGACAACCAACCTGGATCCAATTCAAACCCCTTGAGATGACTGAAAATCAGGAGTGTTATCTGCTGGCTGCGGTGACAATCTGTTCGTCTTACTCCCTGGAAACTCTAAAGCTGTTATTGCGCCTTCGAACCATGCCTTGCAGTGGCCTCAAGGAGTTCTGGCAAGGAGGAATTTGTTTTGCAAAATGAAGGACCAACTCTTTCTCTGCCCTGCTGAACTCGAAGGAAACAGCAAACTAACTACTTCATAAAACTTACTGAAATACTGCCTGACTCCAGTCTTTAAGGCCAACATGATAAAAATAACAGCTGAATGAATCAATTTTGAATGCGCCAAACATTATTATTTAAAGGTCTAAAGTTTTTTTTCTTTTTACCTGCTATAAAAAACCCTCTTATCTAGAGATGAAATGATTCTTCAGAACAATAAAATAAACTCCCAAGACAAAATCCCTGACTCGTTTCTGAAATGAGTAACATGGCAGCTATACTCAGTTAGCTGCCATGTTCTAATGGAGGGCAGTTATTGAAGACACATGAAATGTAGGAGGAGAAGGAAATTGAATCCAAGTTTTCTACCGATCTGCATGTTCGTTGTGAATGTAGCTGAAGGTGGTGTAGAGATCATTTTAATGATCGGTAAGACTAGAAAAGTGCTAAAGAAGTTCAGTCAGTTCAAAGATAATTGGACTAATAACTGCTGTGTATATAAAATAGAAATTTTTTTTTTTGATACCGGTGGACGAGCCGGTGGACGAGCCGGTGGACGAGCCGGTGGACGAGCCGGTGGACGAGCCGGTGGACGAGCCGGTAAATGTGTTTTTGCTTAACTGCCTGTGGCGTTAAGCTGCAGCTTCAGACGTTTCCAAACCGTTAAACTATGAGGTAGAGGAGCAAACCTCAAGTTCCTCAGCCAAGGGAAATTAAAATACTGTGACATTATTGTTTGTATAGTGGGTGGATGTAAGATTTATAATATTACTGGATGTTGGGTGTTTTACTGTTGGCTGTAAATATGTGAGAATAAATACAAAGCATCTGCAGTGCCAACTGAAACTGCGTAGGCATTTGGCATTTGACACTGAAAACCTGGCAGTGGGATGGTGGTAGAAGACAGAAGGTTTTTGATCATCATCTGTTGCCACAGGCAGCCTGTCAGGGATAAATTGTTAGTTTCTTGTCATCAGCAGCCTGAAGGCTGGCGGCTCTCTCTCCTGGGATTCCAGGTTTTCAATTAGAATATGTGTGCATACTTTTATACAAGGACCCCCTCAATGGCACGCAGTTGTAATATTGCATAATTAATGAATCATGGGCATATGAGTAAAGAATGTGTTTCTCTGGCATGTGAACCTTCCTAATAAAATAAACAGCTTTGGTGAATTTAGATATTATCTTGTTTAAGGGTGAAATTTCTTGTTGAAATTAATTCTTGCCTTTTCATTTGTGTAATTTAAATATTGCAGTTCATGATTTTGCACTTGCTTTGCATTCTCCATTCCTCCTCAGAGTCCATCTGTTTATTTACCTCCCACACAGAAACAGCCACCAAAATGGAAAATGGAGATTGAAAAGAAGGAGAAATAACTGTCAGGAAACAATTTGTTGATACCGTGAGGTAATATTGTTGGAAGCATAATTAACTTTTTTAAAAGTTTTAATCACTTGACCCCAGCCTGGAGAAGTGAGGATGCATCTTCTGTAATATTGGAGAATCGTAGCTAAACTACAGACGAGTCGGAGATAATTTGAGCTTAAATCAGCTTCCTGGAAAATGAGATATTAGGTTTAAAATTATATGTGTGAGAAAATAACGGTAGTTACATTAGTTGGTGTTTTGTGTATTTATTGAGCAGTATCTGTGTTTCAATGTAGTTCTCCATGTAACAACTCATCTTAAAGGTAGTATTTTTTTTTTTTTTTACATTTTAAAACATGTTATCAGTGGGGGTCTTTAAATCATTTATTGCTCTTAAATTTGTTTTTCCACCTAAATTCTAAAGCACTAATTTATTTGTCAGTTTAGTATACTTTCACTTTATCAAAGTTCAACATCTGCAGGGAAGTTTTTGTTATTGACTGCTAAGAATTTTTTAAGTTAGACCTTTATATTCATGCTCTTAATTTGGGGACCTTTTTGTTGAAACTCCTTGTGTTCTACACAGATTATGCTTTGCAGAAAATGACATTTGTGAACCCAGAATGCCTTCCTGTAGAACTACAGTAAGCAGATAAAAAGTCTGATGTTCTGCGTGTTTTCTGACCGAAGCCCTTCTGTGGTCAGTGAGGCAAAATCACCAACTCAGCAACTATAAAACTGAAACCAAGAGTGAAATGAAAGTTCTGGTTTAAAGAATCACTTCCTGAAAAACAACCTTGTTGAACGATGGTAATAACTTTGCGTCTATTGAGGGTCATGTATCACATGTTGTCATTGAAGCATGGTAGGTGTGAACATGGTTGAAATTAGCGCTTTAGCATTAGCTTCCAAAAAGTACTATGTTGGTATTACTACTTTGCGTTAGCAGAACTAATGTTATATTTAGTGCTTTAGGATTAGCACAGCTAACAGTGCCCGCCACTGCATGTCATAAATAAAAGTGTTGAATAGTTGTGATCAGTTGTCCATCTGGATAGATGCTTTTCAGTTAAATCATAAATTTTTATATTTTTACATTAAATATACAAGTATGAATGGGTACATCAATAAAATGCCTTCTATGCTCACACACTCCCTATATGCAGAGAAAAACAATCCTCTCACAACCAATTTTCTGTTCATTTTGGAGTGACTGGAGATTGATGCGAGGGCAGTTTATGATCCAGTTTACGGTGGTTGCTTTGATGGCAAAGTAGCCTGGCCGTTGTGGTGATTTTCTCTCCCATGATGTTTAACGTTTAACAGCACGGCTCTTGTAGATGAGTGATGGTGTGTGAGCTGACAGTGAGTTTCATTGGGTGGAGCAGAGTGGACATAACTCTTCCTCATCAACACACAGCTGACCTCAGGGTCATTTTCTATCACGTGTGTTTATGGGAAGCCTGCGACGGTGCAGGGTCGCATGCATAGACATTTGTTTTTGGTTCTGATCCGAGTCACGTTCTGATACTTTATTGAAATCAATGGAATGTGTATGCTGTAATGTTTCTCTCTAATTTATGAGATCTGCATTAGTGTTGTGATTATGTCCCAGTTAACTCTGTCTCTGGGGACATTTAGGATCCTGTCTCCCCTATTGCCATGGCGATTAACCATTCATTTAAGCAGAGATTCATCCAAAAGCTGGAGGACACTGGAACTCAAATGCCAAGGTTCTTACTTAAAGCAAGGATTTAATTTCCTTGCATGTTGATTACTTTACTGTAATTCTGTCGACAGCTATATTTCCTTAATTCAGAGACTTAAACTATTCCCCGAATTCTGTCCTGCTGTTTAAAATTTAACTTCTGCGCAAACCTCTAGGCATGCATCTTTGCAGTCAGCAATGGCACGCGGTTGGCTCCCTGCCACTAGCTGGTCGCCCCCCCACAGCCTCCCAGTTTAACTTCGACTCCCATAACGCTGCTTTAAGAGCTCAGGCAAGACTCCTACGGTCTTGAATTACACAGCAATTCACTCCAATAACTACCTACAGCTCCTTCATGCAGATTCTGCTTTGAAGTTTTATAGTTTGCTGGACCAAAGTTGGAACAAAAAGCTGCATGTTTTCTCATTGAAATTTCAATATCAGATAGAATCAAAAGTGAACAGGAAAATAGTTTCATTACATTTTTCCAGTTATGTGTTTGCTAAAGCATCCATGCTGCTTGAATAGTGAAGTGAGAAAGTATTAGGCCATCATTTTTTCTTTTGGTTGCTCTTAAAATGTTTAAAATCATTTACCAAATTTTGATATCAGACAAAAATTTCTTTGGCTGATATGGGAAAAAGAATCGGTCCAAACCATTGATTCCCTCAGCCTGATAAATGGTTGGTTGTTTTTTTGGCCGGCAACAGTGATTTCCGTCCAGTCTCAGTCTGTTGTTGAATCATGACCTCTGACCCTCACTGAGGCAGTGAAGCCTGCGGAGATTTTGATAATCACTTCCAATTTTTTTTTGAAATCCAACTTGTTTTGTGTGGTTGTTTATGCCACTAGTTAAATGCGAACAGTTTACGACCAAGAAAAGACCTGCATGAGCAGAGGAAGAACGTAGTCGTCCCCCAGCAGTGCTCTGCTTACGACAGTAAAGATGGCTGCCGCTACGCTCTCTTTACGACAGTAAAGATGGCCGCCGCTACGCTCTCTTTACGACAGTAAAGATGGCCGCCGCTACGCTCTCTTTACAGCAGTAAAGATGGCCACGACAGTAAAGATGGCCGCCGCTACGCTCTCTTTACGACAGTAAAGATGGCCGCCGCTACGCTCTCTTTACAGCAGTAAAGATGGCCACGACAGTAAAGATGGCCGCCGCTACGCTCTCTTTACGACAGTAAAGATGGCCGCCGCTACGCTCTCTTTACAGCAGTAAAGATGGCCACGACAGTAAAGATGGCCGCCGCTACGCTCTCTTTACGACAGTAAAGATGGCCGCCGCTACGCTCTCTTTACAGCAGTAAAGATGGCCACGACAGTAAAGATGGCCGCCGCTACGCTCTCTTTACGACAGTAAAGATGGCCGCCGCTATGCTCTCTTTACAACAGTAAAGATGGCCGCCATCTCTGGATGGATTGTAACGTTGCTGAGAGCGACAGCATGGTGAGCAGACGAAGGAAGCTGATAAAATGCTAACAACTAACAGCAACGGCCTTCAGTGGAGCTGCAGCTTCTGACCCGGTTCTGTTCTGACCCGGATGTGGAGGAGTGGTGCGGTTGGGTTGTGATGCGTTCACTGACTCAGACTGCTTTCATCGTTTCATTATCATTTTCAGCCATTGTTCATGTCCACATTTATCGTCTGGCTTCTTCTTCTGCTGATGAATTACGATGCATGTCTTTGGTCAATGATGTAAAAGTCGGATGAAATGCGACATGACTGTTCAGACTGCAGACATTCGGAGAGCTATTGGTTACTATTTAGTTTCGCATATGGAAGTAGAACAGATATGATCTGAATCAGACGGTTTTCACTGCTGTGAAGAACTTTCCTGCCGTGTGAACGGAGCCTTGGCTGTTCTCCTGCATGAATCAATGATAATCTTTTGGTTGGTCAGCTGTTCTGCAATGTTTCCCCACTGCTCCATGATTACTGGATAACAGTTCTCCCGAAACCCTTAAAAATAACTATGTAATCATGTCCAGACTGATAAATATCATACCTTTTTCCATCTCTATAGATAGAAGGATTTATTGCCTTTTCTTGTATTTTAGCCTACTTGTGTGGCTAGTCAAACTGAACTAAGCTGTTATGAAAATATGATTAATCAGTTAATTCTTTATTAATCAAGGGAGGCAATTATTTTTTCGTTTAGCTATCCAAACCACTCATGCTAATTTCCCTTACTTAGTAAATTATCATTTGAAAACTGCTTTTTGTTTTAAACCACATTATGCCTGATTTTAAAATTAGCTTGATTATGTAAAACATGGAAGTGTGACACAAAACAAAAACAGAAGAAATCTTCAGGGAGCAAAAACTTATTCACAGCACTGATGGTTAAATTAAAAGAAATGTAGAGATTGGCTGCTTTCCTGCATTGATTTCATAATTCCTCTCATGCCTTTTCTTATAGTGTTCAATGCAGGGAAAAAGTACAGCTGCAGCAGACTGAAGAGTTTGACCTCAACCATCGAGCTGTCGGGAGTTTTCAGTCTGAGCTTTTCTCTCTTTCAGCAGAATAAAATCCATGGCTAGACCGTAATTATGATGGAGAGGATATGGCCTGAGAAAAAATGTGATGAAAAGACTGAGAAGAATTTGAGATCTGAACCGACATGCTGCTTGCTGCAGAGATTTTATGAATGAAAAGAGAAAAGAGGAAGAGATGAGGAAGAAATATGAAACGGAGACCAGTTCTTACAGACGGCGGCCGTTTAGATTTCCCTTCAGGCCGTGGCGGCTCAGCAGCATCAGCAGCACTGCAGCCCACGGATAGGCCGCGCAGACGTGCAAAAGTTTTCTCCCAATCTCAGGGCCTGGAGGAAGAGCGATCAATATCTTGTCAGTTCTATAAACGAAGGAGTGATGCCTCCATTTCCCCCGGACGTGCTTCGTTCCACGTCCTGTCATTTCAATTTCACTGTCCCCCTACCCAGACTGTGCGTGGAACAGAGATTAAGCATGCTTATGTCTCCATTTATCAATTTGTGCAAAAGAAGATTGAGTATGGAATGGGTGGCAACGCTCCCTGCAGCATGTTCTTCACATAAGGTACAGGGAGTTAAACGAAGGGTGGAATTATTTATCCACAGACTGCAAGAACTTTCAAGAAGACTCTTAAATTGTGGCATTGATATCAATTTCTTTAACTTATAAAAATCCCATCGAAAAGATTGGATTTTGCCTTTTTTGCTGCAAATCTGTTTTCCTGATTTAAAAAGTCAGATGATTTAAAACGGTTTCTCTGCACCACACCGTGCTCCATGCGTCTCTAGCAGTGCATCATATGTTCTAACGCTCGTGTGAAGGGAAGCCAGCCGTTCCCAGCTGACTCGGCGATGAGTGCCAAGCATGGCAGACACCTCCTCCCTCCGCCACAGCTGTGGAGGCTCTGAGCGCCACAGCTGCAAGGCTGCGCTCCCTCCCACTAGAAAGATGATCGGCCATTACAGCTTACAGCACCAGAGCAGCTTTTCAACACCTCGCCCCTTTCTCTACCCTCATATTAAAACAAGGTTATTTATTTTTCTGGAGTTCTAATTGCAAAGCCACATATTTTACCCAAAGTATGAGGCCCTGTAATAATCCTCTGAGTGTAAATGTTTGTATATTATTTTGTCTCTGCTCAGACAATGAAGAGACTTTAGCAGGAATGCCAAGGTCAGGTCTTGAGGAATTATGTTTAAGCTTGATGTGAACTTCCTCAACGCTGTTCTCTGCCTGCGTATCCCAGAATGCCACGCATGCAGCTGAAGATAACTGGCCATCATCATGGCTGCTGCTGAGGCAAATCAAGCCACATGCTCACAGGTCACAGAAATGACCACACATGGTAAATATAGCTCACAGGGGAGAGGGATTACGTCTCAGGCCACACTGGACTATTTGTAGCTGTAGGACGGTTACAAACCCTCTGATGATCAGAGACTACATCTTTCTTTCTTCTGACTCACTCACACACACATTCAATCGTTGTGTTAAATAAATGATGACAGCCATCTTGCTTTCGCTGTGGCCATGGTGCCGAGCTGCCGATCCAGTTGGCTGTTCATGGTTCCCCGGGGAGAGAGAAAGAAGCAAGCGTATAATGATGAGGAGTAATGATGTAATCTAATTATGTTTGTCTTGTTACACAGTGCGTCAACGGCGTCCTGATTAATTCAATTTGCAAATGGGAGGAACAAACTGCCTTGTTTTTGCTGCCTGTGTCCATCTTTGCTTTGTTCTGCTTTCCGTCCGCTCTGAGGTTGGCAGGTTTTCTCCTCTACTGGTTAGAAGTAATTTCTTTGCTCTTCATAATCTTCTGGCAGCTTCTGAAAGGTTTGCAAAGGATTCCAGATCTGTGTGGCTGAAAGCTGCAAATGTGCAGCAAATGGCGAAACATGCTGCAAACATATGAGGGTTGCAAACACAAAAAATCAAATGGAGTCATCAGCCTGCCAGAGGACTACAGATGAAATTTGACCCTAGTGGCTAAATCTGCCATATTTGTTTTAATGTACTCATCTTAATTAATATGCACTGTCCTTTATAAAATAAATTAAAATTCAGAAAAACAGTGCAAACAAAAATTGCTGCAAGAGGGAAAGAACAGCAAAAGCCTACATTCAACAAAACCAATTCAGATAATAAATGCTGCATCCAAGGATTATGGAAAGTTTAGTGGAAGACAAAAGTATCATAAGAAGATACTTTTATCTTGATGTTTGCAATGGATCTGTGAACATCAAGTGTCATTAAGAATCAGGGCTTATGCACTATGGAACACAATGAGGCAAGGATGATTCCTCATTTTTGGAAGGCAGAAATCAGAAGCATGACACCTGGATGGTTTCAGGTCAATATCGCATTTAAAAAAAAAAAATCACTTGGACAAGGTCCAGGCCACACGCGTGATGTGTGAAATTCACTTTAACTACTACAGCAATGGTTCTGCAAGCATCAAATGTCATTAAGAATCAGAAACAAAATTGTCATGTTCAATCAATTTAATAATGTCTTTGAATTGTTTTGGCTGCAGACTGAAGATTGTGAGCCAGAATCAAGATAACTATGAAATCCTAATGTGTGGAATTGATCTAGATGATATCACTCTCCCTTTTTGAATTAAATCCCCAAAATGAAATGTATTCTATTTTACTGAGATGCTTTGAAAAGTACTATTTGACAAATTTGGTTATTTGAGTTATGACTGATACAGTATGAATCTTACTCAACTGACTTATCGTGTTTTTCTTAAAGGAAAATTCCTCCCAGCTCAAAATGTCCTCCTGGATTTGTATTAATATGCTAATATGTCAAAATCACAGAAAATGTCAGAAAACATATCAAAAGCACATTACTACAAGGTATTAATAAAGTATCCATGTCGTTGCGTCAGCTTACGCAACAGCGCTTACAGATGGGCTGGAACTTTTCCCATCATTCCTCAAACTGAAATGGAAATGAAAATAGCAGCCATGCCCTCATAAGTCAAAGCGTGGAGAGAAAAGTGACCCCTCTTGTGTGAGATTGAGACACTAAATCAGCCTGCAGAAATCTCCAACCCGGCTCATCTGAAGACGCTCATGGAGAACCATCATTCATGCTGGGCAGCAGGCGCTTTGACATGCTGTGTGTCTTCCTGTTGGCTCTGCAGCTGGGAGCACATGTGTTCTTTATTTTCTTGGGAATGTTTGATCTCTGACAAAGGCTGAAAAAAAAAATCCATGTTTGCACTGTTTACATCGGTGTGAAAAGGATAAGTGTGTCTGCTTTCAAGGCTGGCCCTCTCACCCTGACATGTCGGCCATGTTTGAGTTGTTACACCGTGTCCTGCTGCACGCCGCAAGGTCAACTCTAAAGGCTTCCACCTTTTACCGGTTGACAGATTATTCTGGAAACGTACACAGTTGAGTAACCTGGAAGAAAATGCCCTCGCTCAAAATCTGAAGACAACTCAAGGTGGGACTGGTGCTTCCTGATGGTGTTTATTCAGTCAGTTTGTTAAAGATCACCTTAAAAAGAACTGATACTGTCTGGATACTTCATCAGGGACAACCTGCTCACCCCACCTCAGAATAATCTTACTGCTTGTTGGTGTCTGAAACATTCAAAAACAAAAAAAGGAGAAAAAGAAGATCATCTTTTGTTTGTTGACAAATCTTCTGGTTTAATGACATAAGAGCAAAAAGCGCTGCCTTTAAGTTTATCATATAAAAACCTCCAAGGTTCAGCTGAAAGTTCCCCTGAGTTAACACCGTTCACACACAATGCTGTTTGTAAAACTGTACAAATGTGGACACAACTGTTGGTTCCACAACTGTGGTTCTGTTAATGAATGAAAAGCCCAAAATAGTAATAATATTAGAAGTAATAATCAAATATTGTTTTTGCGTTGTGGTTCAACCGAATCATTTTAAAAACAAAACTAAACAAACAGTCCCGGAAAAAATGAGGTTTTTTGGTTCCTCAACAGGATACTAACAATTCTGTCAACATGTATAATTCATAAAAATAGATAAGAAAAGCACAATTGTAACCTCTCCCTAAGATTTATTCCATATTTGCATCTAGAAATGTGTAAATGTTGCTAAAAGTAAAATGTTCAATTGAGATAGCAGGATGTGAGACTGAGTGTTTGTTTTAACAGAGTTTGGAGCAGCTGACGTCTGAGGTGCTGGCAGCTTCTC
The DNA here is from genome assembly GCA_903066825.1 of Alfaro cultratus. NCBI lineage: Eukaryota > Metazoa > Chordata > Actinopteri > Cyprinodontiformes > Poeciliidae > Alfaro > Alfaro cultratus. The sequence continues at coordinate 20,018 of CAEFZX010026331.1, read as the reverse complement.
CTCCTGCCTCCTCCGTCTCCAGGGAAAGGTAAGATTTCTTCTTCCACCTGCCACATTTCGCCTCCAGATGTTGTGATGATCTGCTAACATGGCGGTAAAATGGAACTGAGAGTCTTTAATTGCCCAAGAGGATTTGGTAGCACTCTTCCCCTAATATCTGCGGCGCATTGTTCTGTTTATTTAACAAGGTGCTTCAGAAGGGAAAATGCTTTAGTTCCACTAGGCCTTTAATTAAATCCCCACAACACTTGGAACAAGTCTGAGCGCAGAGATGATTAAGATACAGATGCAACAAGGTGGAAAACCTTGATTGACTGTGAGAATGAGTCACTATGTAAAAGTAAAGGTGCCACACTGACAGCCGCCTGAGTCCCTGATGAGCTGTGTGGTCAGGCCTTAAATAGGAGCACAGCTTCAAGGAGCTAACTGGAATTAGCTGAACCACAGATAATATGTGGCTTGAGATGAAGGCAGCGGAGAAGTTTATGGTGAAACGGTTGTAAATGAAGGAATGTTGGCTGAAAAGAGAAATCCTGCAAAGCTGTGCAGTGGAAAAGTTCAGGAGTCCGTTTGTGAATGTACAGGTTCCACAGCAGGGTTCTGGTCATGGTTGTTTCAGACGGAGGGATGAAGATGTTTACAGATGTCTTCCTCCCCAGATCTATGCGCTTGTGTGACCTGGGATCTGCAGCAGAGTTATGGAGTGAGTTATGTTAATGAGCATTCATAAGATGGACAAACTGCTCATTTCTTGTCAAACAAACTTTCGTCTTCCTGCCTTTTTTCTGGAAAACATCCTGAAGAATCTCTACATCATTTACAGGACTTAGTGTTTCTGTGAGCAACAGGAAGTCTGCTGTCTATTTAAATGAATGTGTCTATAATTATTCCATATCTGCCAAAATAATCCATATCAAGATTTTTTTTTTTTCAGAATGTTTGAAAGGAAAATCTTTAAGTTGATGCATAATACTGGTAGCTTTATACCAATAGGAGAGCCTTTTTGTTATGAGTGATCATCATTTATAAAAGGTGTTGTCACACTGTGTGAGAGAGAAATGAGTCTGCAGGTAAACTGGCTTTTCACAAAGAAAAACTGAACAGAGTTGAACATTTCAACGGTTTTAGCTTCTTAAGTGAAGAAAAAAAAACGGTGCTTAGCCTGTGGTATAAAAAGATCCCACCATGCTGTGGGATTTTAAAAACATTGAACTAGAATTATTTCCCCCCCCCCCCCAACATCATTATTATTGGTTTTTCAACAACGTTTCCAATAACATACAGGACATAAATGTCCTCTCACATCAAAGGAAAAGTCCAAAATAATTTTTTTAGGTGGAAAGGATAAAGCAGCAGCTTATCTGTAATACATTTTACATTATATATTTTTCTCCTATGTCTTTTATTGTATTTTGTTTTATGTTTTTTTTTGTTTTTTTTTACATTCAGTGTTTCCAATCATGCAGGGATTTAATTGTTGATTTCTGTTTGATTTAATTCTAATTTTAAGCCATGCTTTTAGACTTTGGTCCTTTTCTGTTTTAAATAGAAGGAATTCTCTTTTGCTGCACTAACAGAGATAAGCCAGGTCATGCATAACCTCCTTGTCGGTCTGCAGGGAAAGAATCCTGCTAGTTCTTTTTTCTTTGACATCTTTAGTGTAGTTTTAGCTTTTCTTCTTTTTCCTCCTTTTTGGTTTAGAGTTGTTTTGTCCTTGTTCACACCGCTCTAATCAGGCTGGAGCAGGGCAGGATCAATATGGTTTCCATGTCGCAGAAGAAAATGTGGGAACAAAAGAAACTGAAAGGCTCGACGACATTCAGCATGATTAAATGTGCAATTAAGAAGAAACAATAACAGAGGCATTTAAAAACATTTCTATTCACTGGAGTATTCACTTGACATACATCCTGTAATTATTAAATACAGTATGCATGTGATTAAATGGTTTACTTTGGACTCAATGGATAATTGATCCATATTGGGAAGCATCAGCATGTCCCATCCTGGTGTTAAAGCTTCTCATGGCTGCTGGTGGGTTTGATATGGAAGCCCATTTCAACTGTTCAAGACATAATAAAAGCCCATCAAGAAGTCATAATTTTGAGTCCTAAAGTCATACTTCTGAGTTTTAAATTCATAATTATGAGAATAAAAGTGATAAATTTGAGATTAAATCTGTATTACAAATTTTAAAAGTCCTAATTCAAAGAATAAAAGTCATAGATATGAGTTTTATTCTGGTAATTTTGACTTTCGTGGTGTTAATGGGTTTATGTAGTTTGCAGCTGGGGTTAAGAACAAATTGTAAAGCTTTACTCTTTTCCATGTGTCTTCAGCTTGCTGGGAAAAACTTGCTAATGTTTTTCTGTTAGTGGGGCATTTGCATATTTATTTTCCCAACTAACCACTGGCCCCTTCGCCGGAGGGCACTGGAGACCTTGCATGGATCTCTTTAATTGGCCATTGATTCATTCTGTGATGGCACTGAGAGCCAGTAAATTACAACCTGCTTGAGAGAGAAGGAAGCGGCTGACAAGTTGAGTGCAGAGGTGTCAGAGTAATTCTGACTGTCAAATCTGCCATTGCATTATTTATACATCTCATTTTTATTTATGTGGCGAGGAGCAGTGACGCAACTCGCTCTGGAGAGTTGCCAATGCAGACCCTACTTGGATACAGTTTATTTGCATAGGTCAATTCACATCGGTTGTGTCTGGAGAAGAGAGCACATGTGAGAGCGATGCTATTGAGCTGCTTCACACTGCGACTCCATTTGACATGAAATTGGTTTCCCTGCAACATATTTTACTGTCAAAATAAATAATGTGACATTATTCAGTAAATTTCTGTATTACTGTGTGCATCCAGTCTTTTGTGTTGAGTTTTACAAATGGTTTTATCCTGCAAGGCAATGTGATGAATTTGTCTTCTAAATGAATATTAATGCAAATGAGTATGAATACAAATAGGTTTTACTTTGTTATTTGAAAGTATTTCTGAACAATTGCCTTGCTTCACAGTCTTTTTAATAAAGCACATTTAAATGACAGAAAAGTTTCTCTTCTGCCTGGACTTCAAATTCAGTCATTCATCATATCATTACATTTAGGTGTTTCAGTCCTGTCAGAGGTTACAGGTTTGTAAAATCCCACATCCTGTCATCCAGGCTGCTTTGGAAAACATTTGTGAAAAAATGGGAGGAGTTCAGAGACTTCCAGCCTGGTGATGGAAACCACCTGTGCACTAAGTTCAGTCAGGATATTTTACTGCTATTTGCTGCTGTTAAGGGAAGCACATCTCAACGGGAAACTCAAACTTGTGACAGTCCATGTCTGTGAAGCTAATATTTCTACAGATAACGTTAGTTTATGTCATCCAGGAGTTTACTGACCGTTTTGAATTGTGTCCGCTTACAAAAATGCTCTGAAAAAAAAGTCTGGCTCTGGTCCGGACCAAAGGACTTTCGTGGTGTCAGTACACCCTAAAATGAGCAGCAGCAGCAGCAGCAGCAGCTTGTTATTTTGACCAGGTAAGAAGGAAATGAATGTCTCTGTTTTTGTGTTGCTACTATCTGAGCAAAACTGAATGAGTGAAATTATATCAGTTTTGACATAAATATTATCAGTATAGATTCTAAACAAATTATGATTGTTTTTGCAACTCTACCATAATATATATATATATATATATACAGTATAAAATATGACCTGCTTCAGTACAGGATCAGGGACAGAGGCCTTTAATCAATGACCCAAGCAATTACTGATAAAATTATCAATTTGATATGTAAGATTATTGTGAAAGATTTTGTGTCTTTACTTTGACTTAAACCATCTCATACTTTCTGATTCCGCTGTTAGCCGCTTCTAGCTGCTGCTAGCCATTAGCCTCTGCTAGCCACTGTTAGTGCTGCAAACGTCCACCAGGTTTGGTTCTGGAAAGTCCCAACCTGCTCCAAAAGATTTTGCTGGCGGCTTTGCACGTGAAGCTCTGAGGTTGTTAGGGTGTGTGTGAATGTTGACAGGCTGCCAGTGTGGGTATTGATCTGCAGCCATTGCAGCTGGAGCCCAAAGGGCAGACTATATCATCTGTCAGACGGTGAGAAGGGCATTACAGCTGTACTGATCTTAGATCACAAATTCCACTCAGAGATGGTGAGCGAGACGGGGAGAAACTCAAACTACACGGAAGACTGATTATGAGAAAAGAAGGAGAAAAGAAGCTGAAACAGTGAAATATGAGAACGATGATCCGGTGTGTGTGTCGGCACATTTGTAGGTCGTTTTCTGCCTTGTGATTGTTAAACCTGCGTTTACTCCAGCAGTCTTTGTTGATGAAGACAAACGGATTCTCTGACCTTTTCACCTCCCTGACCACCGATGTTTACTCCTCCAGCGCTTCTCTCCTCGCCTCCGAGGCGGCACAGCCCCGCTGCCTGTACAGCAACCAAACGCACCAGAGAAATCCCAAACAAACAAAAAGTCATATACTCTATAAACATTTGCACGCAGCAGATAACAAATCAATTAAGTGTGAAACATATCACAGCTCCTCTCTTATTGCTGGAAAATTATTTCAAAGGTTACAGTATCTCTCTCTAAGTTAAGAATAAGATTTGAGATTTTTTGCTCTCGTCTTTGCTGTTCTATTGATTTTTGTCGAAATTGTCTTTATTTTGCTGCGTTATGAAATCAATCCATCGCAATCATGGCTCAAATTTGTTGGACTTGAGATTATCTGCAAGGCTCCAAGCTCTGAGTGTTTTTCCGTTGTTTGGTAAAAACAGACCCAGCTCATGATATTGATGAAATTCAAGGTCGCCACAAGTGGTGGTGCCTGACTCTGCTGTGCTGTGCTTCTTCCCAGTGATTATTCCATTACCCTAAATCTTCTAAATCTGTTGCTACCTCACATTCGACACGCTGACGGCTGCTTCTGCAGCTTCACTATAAACGTTATATGACATCTATTTAAGAGCCCATAAAGCAGTGGTGTTGATAATGGATTTACAGAGGCTCATGTGTTTTTGTTTGTTCGTTCCTTTCCTCCCTTGCTAATGGACAAATGACTTGTTTGCTCAGTGACAGTGAACTTTTTGTGCTGAACTGACTCAAGTGGTTGCAAAATGAAGTATGTTATTTGCCAGCAAACGTCACTGTGAGTTTATGTCCTTTGCTGCTAATTAGGCCGGTCACATGTGGGATGTTTTGGGCAGTTTGGTCTTTAACTAGGAACAACTCCAACATAACATTTGTTATAAGTTTATCATTTAGTTAAAAATTAAAGAACAACAACAAACCTTTAGCACAGATGTGAAATCCAACCAGCACCTGAGTTTGTTTTTCTCATTTTTTTTATTTTATTGTCCTACATTTGTAATAAGCTAAACAATGTGCTTATTACAGAATTGTGTATTAGATACCTGGTACATAAAAATAAAAAAATTGGACCCACAAAGGAGTAAATCTCTGCCAGAAAGCCTGAGAAATTATGAGATCAGTTTCAGCTATTCCCAAAGAAACATGGATATTCTGTGATGTGGAAAAGTTGTAGATTTGCAGTAAAAAAATATATATTTTCCCCTATTAAAGGGTCATTTTAGCAAAACATACTCATGTTTTTTGACTTCAACAAACATTTTTTGACATTGTAAAGTCAGAAATTAAAAAAACAACAACAAAAAAAACAAACAAACTTGAATTTGTCAGAAATTTGAAAAGTTGACGATTTATATAAAATCATTTTGTTTGTGACAAAAAATAAAAATGCCATAAGTTTGTTATTTTCTTACTTTGACTGAATCATGATTAGCTGCCTTATTAGCAAAACTGCTACACTGTTTTCATAGACTTAAGCTTTTTTGTTATAGGTAGCAAACATTTCATTCATATTTAACTCTTTAACTTTTAGTTAATTAGAAGAGTTTGAAATGGGAGGCAGAAGCTGAGCCAGTGGACCCAAACTCTTGTGCTTTAAGTGCTTCCTTTAAATTATGATATTCCCCAGATATTCATTTCTAATTATTTGTTCTCAGTCACCCAGGACATGCAAAAACTAAAAAAAGGCTTAAAAATAAAGCAACTTAACAAGTTATAATTTAAATAGCTCATAACTTGTATTGGGAGCCATTTCAATAAATCAATGTTTATGAGGAATTTTATTAAGAGCAGTTACTCATTAAAGCTTTTGTATTTAGACCCTTAAATTTTTGTAAAGGTGTAGCAGAGATTAGATCAGCCAGACTGAACAAAACTCGTATCTAAGCAACATTTGAATTTTAGTTTTATTTCTCAATAATTTGCTTACTAAGAAAAAAACGTTTCTAGTCATTTTTGGTCCTGCAGCTTGAATGTGGTTTAAAAACCTTTTAAAACACATTTTACTTTACATTTCAGGGGAACCTCGCCGACCCCCCAAAACTGCTCTTAGGAAATGTTCCTGTTTATGGTCCCCCTCCAATAACCAGATGGGATTTACGCCCTTGATTTGACACACTGGCTCTCATAATTGCTTGGAAGAAATAATGTTTGAACTTTTAAAACAGGAAACCTATTAACTTATAATTAACTTATTTAATCAAATAAGCAGGTTGAACATAATCTTGTTGATTTATATCTGTGTTTTACAGCATTGGAATAGGACTTTAGATCTAGATTAACAAGCTTCAGCACATAATAATAAGTTACTTTGAGATCTTTTATTTTAGCATAACACAGTTATATTAGTTATAGATGATGTTATAATCCAGTCTTTCTCTAAAATAATATAATTTCACAGTTCCTGATGTTGGCTGACTTGCTTTAAGCTTCTTTGCAATGAAATTTGAGTAAGTCTCTCACTGCTTAGTTAAATTGAATAATTAGTGGCAAACAAATGATGGAGTTTAGAAAAGTTGTTTTGTTTCTGAAAAATCCCAAAGTGTTTGTGAGAGCAAGAGTTTTCCATTTTATATGTAAATAATTGATCTTGTAAAAGATGAGATGGTGTTCTTTAGCTCATTTAAATTCTACTGTATAAATATGCTGTTAATAACACTCCATTTCACAACTGAATGTGCGTGGGCTTCTTGCATGTAATCATATGCAAAGCTGCCTTTTTATAGGCTTTTCACCTTCAGTTCACATTTCATCATTGAGTGTCATGGTTCTGTTCTTACAGCAAATATTCTAATTAACTGACATGAAAAAAAGTTGTTTGTTTCAGCAGGTGACTCTGCAAAGAAGAGACTGATAACAAAAGGTTACATTCATGCTTTAGTAAATAACGTCTACGTTCAAAATGAAAACAAAATGAACTCTTGGAAGAGGGTATCAAATGAAAACAGGAATTTCTCGAGCGTCCAAGACACTATTAAGACAAAAATGAGCCGCCGCAGGATTTTTAGAGCTTTATTTAACCAGATAATGAACGCTCATCATAATGCACAAGACTGAAAATAAACATATCCTGCAAACATAAGCAATAATTAAATAACATTGAAATATGTACACCTTAAACTGGTTGAAATGTTTTACTTTTGACTACTTTTATGTGAAGAAATGATATTAAATGACAAATTTGAGGGCAAGGCAATATTTAAATGCTAAGTCAAATTTCCATCCATGTTTCAGGTCATTATTTGGCTATTAGCAGGTTTTTTTTCTACTTGCTAGTCTTTCTACCTATTAGCTTATTTTTCTTAAAGGTGTACCTTATAAGCTCTGTTCAGACCAACACTTTTTCCAGCCTGTATAATAATGTGGGTCAGAACCAGTGGTGGGAACACTGCTGCTAATCTGCTAATATTGGAACTAATTTTTGTTTAGCGGTTTGGCTAACACTGAAAATGTTTAACATTCATTAGCTTCTGCTAAGTACAGTGTTGATGTAGCATTTAGCTGTAACATTAGCGGAATGATGGTTATGATTAGCGGTTTCGGGTTAGCCCAACTGACTGGTCAGCGGTGCTCATCACTGGTCAGGACGTCTTTCTACATCCTGATGACAGTAGAGGTGTTGTTGTAACTCCTCTGAGTCAAAGTGTCTCATTCTGTTAGGGCTCAGTCTGTTTGCTGCACCTTTACACAGCAGACACTGTTTTTGTTTTTGATTTTTTGGGGTTTTTTTTACAACCAGCGCTGCCGTGATCAGAGTTTGTCCTGCGTCTTTTTGATCAGCCATGCCTGTTTGTAGAGAAGAAACAAAAGTTTTCAGACAGAGCTGGAGGTTGCCATGGTGAGGTGATTGGGTAGCTGTGTGTGTGTGTGCGTGTGTGTGTGTGTGTGTGTGTGTGTGTGTGTGTGTGTGTGCGTGCGTGCGTGCGTGTGTGATGCAGAGCTGTGTTTAATGGGTTGGCTAGAAGGGTGAGTGAAGATTAATAGGAGATTTCAACCCAATGAACCAGGATTTTTTTTATATCTTCTTTCTGTGAAGGTTCAGTCTGTCGAGTCCTAATGGTCCGCGTGTGTGTGCCTGCTGGTATATACAGCAACATAATAATTCATCATTTTAAACATGATTTTGACTTTTCTCCATAGGTTGTAGCTGTGGGCCAGTCTGCATCAAAAGCTTCTCTCCGTTGTGTTTCTAGCCATTGTTTCCTCTCCTTTCACTGTCACTGCTCTCCATCTAATTCTTCTACAATACACAACATATTTGTATGATATCCTAATGCTGGCACAAGATTAGCTGCATCTCTATTGTGTATCTAAATGTAATATTCAGTTTAGCCAGCATAATCTCATTGGTTCTTTTCATAAAATGCTTTCCTGGAGAAAATATTGTCGGCATTTTGATTTGATATGCTGAAATTCTTTTTAAATTACAGATTTTGTGTGTGATATCTAAGCCTGCTTTAATCTCTTTTTGGTTTGGAGCTGTTTTCTGTGTGTGTGTGTGTGTGTGTGTGTGTGTGTGTGTGTGTGTGTGTGTGTGTGTGTGTGTGTGTGTGTGTGTGTGTGTGGTGGGGGGAGGCTGGTAGATTTGAAGCCATCTATCCTGCTCTGAATCTCTCAGGTCTACATAATGCCTGTGTAGACAGACAGAGGGGCATTTTTAGAGAGCCTGTTGTATATTGTCACCACTAATGCTGAGATCAACAGAGATCAGAGACAACCTTTCACCACCGGGCCAAAAAACTCTGTCGGAGGAGGAGGCTGACCTGGTTGCTGGAAGCTGTTTTTATTTACATCAAACCTGTAAGGCTGAGAATGATAGAAGCTCATTGATATGTTTCCACTTTTTCAGATCTATTATTTCAAATTGCTGTCTCTTTTGCAGCTTCTTGGCTGTGTGTTTCAGGTTGCTGTTTAATGTGAATTTCAGTGCTGCCTGATGTTTTCTTCCACATCTTCTCTCAACAACATGAGAAGGTTTTCTGAGGCACCGGCTTCAAATAAACAAGCTCACATGTAAAGGGGAAGAAAAAGGAAACATGGTTTTCAACATTTATTTAAACCTAAATTCTGAAGATCATCAGACGTAGTCTGCCTGGCCTGACATGTAAAACTGGGTTGTAGAGGGAATGACCAACTGCAGACCCATCCAGACACAGACGTCCATCTAAACTGGCAAAAAAAAGCCAAAGGAAATCCTTTTTTAATCTTCCAAACATTTCATCCATGCAGTAAAACAGGAGGGTGGCAGTATGATTCTGTGGGCGATGCTTTTCTCAGGTTGTCAGAGCTGATAGGAAGAATCCAGGACAATCCTGGAAGAAAACCTCAGTTTAGTTCTTTACTTTCCCAAGGAGGAAAATTGGTGCACAGATAAAGACAGTCAAGACAAATATCAACCTTAATAACATGGAATAAAACCGTTAAACGTTATAATATGATCCACGATTGGTCAAAGATGATACAAAGCTTTAATTGTGCTTATAGGACAAAGGGATATTTGAACCAACTAAACCTTAAAGATGTGACTTGTATCTTCACCATAAGGGAAGGAGAAGTGGTTCCTGGAAAATAGACGGTCTCTACTCTTAGGACGGTTTGGCCTTTTTCACCACCTGTCAGACAGGAGGCGCTGTTGAGTGCCAGTGATTTTGCTGGCCTGTTTGACTGAACAGTCAAGTTTCTGTTAAGAGACTCAATAAAAGATCCATAAAATAAAATCATCAGTGTTTTATTGATGCTAAAAAAATGAAACCTTCTTGTTTGTCACCACTGTGTGTTTTCTCTCCCGGTCAGGTCTTTATTGTAAATAACAACTCGTTCTCAATAGCTTACCTGGTGAAATAAAGGTTGACTGAATGAAAATCTAGTCTTTGCAGATCTTTCTTGTGAGCTGCTGCAGTGTGTTGGTTGAAATCTCAGAGACTGGTGGAGGTTCAGCTTCTAGCAGGACAACCAGCCTGAACACAAAGCCAGAGATACAATGAATGGCTTAGATCAAAGCATATGCATGTGATAGAATGGTCTAGTCAAAGTCAGATGTGTTGTTCTGCTGCTGCTCAAAAGATGCTCTAAATCCAATCTGACTGAACTTGAACAAGAATGTAGAAACATTTCAGTCTGCACGAGCCTGAAGACAAGAACACACCACACTTTTCAGATTTTTTAAAGGGAACATGTTGAGGAAATACGTTTTTCTCTTCAAATGTATTCTTTGCATTTGTCCATCAAATAAAGCCAATTAAAATACAGTCTTTGTAATAGAGCAAAATGTGACAAAGTTAAGAGCACGAATCCTTTTGCAGGAGACTGAATCTAAAAGTTCATTTCATCTTTCCAGAAGAAGTTTCTTTGGATTTCTACCAGGGTGTTTGAATCCTGTTTATTTGAAAAGGATTCTGCTTCGCTGTGTAAGTGGAGTGCAGCATTGTGTGAAATCTGTTGGTAGGTCCATCTAACATCCTGCTGCTGCTGTTGTCCATTCTGTATGAGGCTGACCTTTGGGATGACCCTTGGATCTTGTATCGTTGTTCAAAGAGAATACTGCATCTTGATTCCTCTGTAACACATTATGCTGCATCAGAAAGATCCTACCTTCAAACATGAAAAAAAAAAATCCCAATAGGATTTGGACAGTTTTTCTAAGACAAAACTCATATAGAGGTGCCTGTGTGAGACGTTTTGGACTCTGATGACGGACTTGAACCCACACAGCCAGCCTCCCTCCTAAGCCTCTCTTGTAGGTGTTTGTCAGGCCCTTTCAACACCAGGCTTTTACACTCTGCCTTGTTGTAGGGAGATTATGCTTGGAGCAAAGGGACGGTGAGTGTCTGCAGTTGCTGCACATTCCTTACTGCAGTAATACCACATGCTTATAGTTGTATTATTCTGCTGTTGGTTCCAATAATTTTTGCTGGCTACGGTTCAGGAGAGAAACCAAAGTGGTTGGATTAGAAGTTCTGGGCTTTGCGTCTCTGATCAGCCTCTGTCTGGAGACCGTAGAGTTTCCTGAACCTTTAAGAAGATTATAATAAGTGATGGCATTAATCTGGAAGCACAATTACCATCCCCTTACAAAATACCTTTAACTGCATAAGCAGGCCATAAGGGACTGCTACTGAGAGATTTAGCTTCCAGTTTAGCTTCCTATAATAACTTGGAGATTTAGTTACATCACTGTTAAACTTTACCTAACCCGAACCCAAATCTTTTTTTTTTTTTTTTGCTTATAAACTGTCCAAATATGATATTTAAGGTTCTGTCTTTAGGGTTTTGTGAGAATTTTCTAATTTTTTTGTATATTTGTTTAGTTCTGTGACATTTTGCCTAAAACCGTCTCAGTGCTGCCCTCTTTAGGTCGAACAGTGTTAAAGCAGTTAAATTTTCCTATTGGTTCCAGCAGTACAGCACTCAGACATACGCCCCCTGGTGGCGAGTCAAGAATTGGAATAGCGGGCGTGGATGTGGCGAGCGTTGATCAGCAGCACTCAGCTTAGCAAATATGTGATTTATTGGCAATGTGGACCTGGGCAGACCCTTTTGGCCTCCTGTAATATCAATAAATGTCATAATTAGGACAAATCTCCATCCTTCACTTCTCAAACACATTCACATGACGTTTAGACGCTGGGTCTGCAGCCATTGTCCTGCTGCGTTTTCATGCATTCCTCCTCCACACTTGATCAAATTAATGATTCATTGTCAGGCAGAAGTTGATTACTTTGTTAGGAGGTAATTTAGCTGTTTGATATTTGTTGAAACAGAGATGAATCTGAAGGTTGTGAGTCTGTGTCTCTCTGATCCCTGGGACAGTTGTGTTTTCCTTTATGATGATTTTTTTACTTGTGGGGCAAATCAGTTTTTCCTGATTTCCTATCCTACATCTGCCTTACTTCATGGTAATCCCGCAGCATGCACATACATATCAATAACTTACAATATAATGAGAAGTCAGTTTATTTCAGCGGCTGACTTTCAGAATGATATTCATATTGTATAGAATCAATACACACAGTCGTCTGTCGTCACGATCCTGCAGTTTTGGGGTTTTTATCATTTCTTTACATCTTGAATATCCTTTTTCAGTTCCCAGTGTTCATTAGTACCAGCAAGGTGTTGAGTTTGTTCATTTGAGTTTAGTTTCTGAGTTTATTCTTGTTTTGTTCTTTGTATATTTGGGCCTATTTTCTCAGATTACTGTCAATCTTCTCCCTTTTGGTTTGAACAATCTTTGAGTTTTGCTCAGCTTCCTGTGTGCTAATTATTCTCCTTCCTCTACCTGCTTTCTGCCTCAGCTGTTACTCATCTAATTAGTTCCCTGGTTCTTTGTCCATCTCCACTCTGCCTCCTATTTAAGCTCATTGCTACTGGGTCCTTTTGTTATTCTGCTGCCGTGTCCGTTTGCCGTTCCCACAGTCTCTGTGAGTTCACTATTCAAAATGTAAAGTATTTAATAATCAACAGCTAACTCTGAAAAGGTGACCTGCAGACATTATATCAAACATTAGCATTAGAACTGCAGCAGAAACTCTTAAAACTCCAACATGAGTATCATCATTATTAACAATTTAGAAAGAGAAATCTTAGGAACATTAATTAAGCAGCATTAGCATCATATAAAGCACATCATCGTTAATAATAACTGATTATCAGCCACGATCAAATGATAGCAGCTTGAAAACATAAACAGCATAAAGACCAGAGCCGTTCTGTAGCTAATGCTAATAAAACACGCTGATCATCTCAAAATCTTCTGCATCATCATTCAAGATGGAGAATTTAATCCGAGCTTCCCCCGCAAATGCTGTCATCATCAACTTCCTCGCTCTGGTGATCTCGTAGCTGACTTTGGTAGCATGGGTGAAACTTCCAGCAACCCAAAGTAATAAAGTTCAACGACACTGATTTGACAGATATTGTTTTTTCCTTAGCAACCAAACATGATTGGCTATTTAGCTCCACTTCAGGGGCACCAAGTCTTTTTTCCCCTGCATCAGGTAAGATGCTGCTGACGCTGTCTTTGGTTCCGTTACTCCAGCTGCTCAATACACCTTATGAATTTCTTTTATTACCATCTTAGGTTATCCTGCTCCATGTGCACCTGTATTCCACCGCACGTTTTCCTTCCACTCAATTTTCTATCTTTTGTAATGAGTTTTACTTTTTGATTAAATTACTGAGGCAGCATCAACCTTACAGAACTGCACCATTCTGTTTCTTTATTTGCCTCATAAATGCATTTACTCTTTCACATGAGTGTTTCTATGAACTGGACACTGTTATGAGACTTTGACTACTTTCATCCTGCAGATAAGAAACAGTTTGGTAAATGTTGATTAAGCACTTCCATCTACATGGATGAAACAAACATGCACTGATATAAAAATGTTGCGATGAAATATCCATTATACATCACTAAACAGTGCTTACTCTTGACTGCGTTTTTGTTTTTCTCTGTAGTCAGTGCTGATCATACATTGAGCAGTTCTCATAGAAAACAGTAATACATAATGCAGCAACACCTCTCCTTCTCCAGGCAACGAGGCATCAAAGTTCATTCCACAGATCTTGTTTGCTGGGAGAATCATGCATAACAATGTTTTTGTTTGTGTTCACGTCCCCACAGAGTGATGGCCAAAAAAAGGCTGCGATAAAAAAAAAGATTTTCATGCAATATATGCAACATAGAAATGGAAATCCCCCAAAATCTAAAAAAAAACAGTAAATCGTTTTTTTTTTCTGTACTTTTAGGTGTTTTTTCTTTATATAAACTGAGATTTAAAACTTAGCAGGACATTGTTTAAATAATAACACCAATCTAAAACAGATTCTACAAAGTACTTGCTACAGCTGACAGAGAAGCTTTACTAAATATGACATTAAACAAAATATTCTCTGAACTGATTGAAAGGTTTCTGGCCTAATTCTGTCAATCGATCGATCAATCAGTTTATTCACTCAACAAAACACATTTCATCACCAATGCACAAAAACATTGTCTTGTAACAATTAATCTACATGAATGAAAAGGAGCAGGAAGAAGAAAACATTATAAAGCTGCATCTTTCTCAATCAATATTTTTCTTTTGACTGTTTAATTTGATTGGGAAAGTTTGTTGGAGGGAAAAGAGAAAGATTAAAATTTTTCTAAGCATTTGTGATGTGTCAGCTTCCAACCCCAGAACCAAAACAATAAAACGGAAAGAGAGAGAGACGCCTGAACAAGGTGTGGAGATGAAACCGAAACAAAAATTGTTACAGAATATTAGGCCTTTCTGGTGATTAAGTAAACAAAAACATTTAATGAATTTACAACTGATGCATCTGAGGCACAAAGAAGCGTTATCACAGCAAACTCATTTTACATTTTCACATCGTGGCTGTTAGTTCAATTGTATTTGTTTCTATAGCAACAATTCAGAACAAATGTTCTCTCAAGACACTTTGCAAAAAACGTAATTTCAATTCAATCACAGATCAATTCCAATTGATCTTACCTATCAATCAGTGCATTAAGTTCAGTTTATTAATTAAAACGTTTCTGCTCTGTTTACCATTTAACATCCTGCTGCTGCTACACCGGAATTTTCTCACTACGGAACAAAAAAAACTATTTTTCTTCTGTTCTATGAACTCATTAATATATATTGCAGTTGCTCAGACAAAACTCTTAAGGATCAATAAGATATTAATATTTTGAATATTCAGAGATGCCATCTCCGTGGAGCCTGTTTTGCTGAAATCTAACAAATCTGTTAAGAAAAGCAATTCTTATATTTCAGGGGTCAAATCAGTGTTCTATCTCATCTTTGCACCATCCTAAAACTGAAAATGTGTTTTTCAGTTTTTAGTCCTCTGACCTTGCTGAAACTAAATATCCATGTCATGTGGGTTGGTGGATAATTTTACCTTTCAGTAGCCATGTATATTTTTGACTCCTACTTCTCAAAAGCTGTGTAAGATTTTGGCTAGCAGCTTGAAATTCTTCCAACATGGCGTTGTACGACATTTCTGTAAAATATGTCCAGCTTGTTCTTGGCATCCTTCGGGTCTGAGCACCTGGCATACAGCACCCCCCAAAGCGTCTTTACAATTTATCTGGTCCTTCGCCACAAACATTCATCACAATGTAAAGAGCAGAGCCTCTGCCATACATCACCAACTGGCCACAGGGCCTCTGTAAATCAGAACCACAATGCCCTTGACGTTTGCATTAGTCCCATAAATACATACTTCTCTCTTCATGCCTGGTGGATGGTGTGAAACCCTCATTGACCAAAACAACCTTTTCTACTTGTGTGAATTTGTCCTGGGCTGGGATGAGATTCTCACAGTAAGTTTACCTTAATTAAAAATACCATGAATTTGCTGTAATTATTGAACAATTTAAATTAAAATGTATGAGATGCTCTAAACAGAAAAGCAACGTGTATTTATTTTTTCCTGCTAAAATCTGGGATTGGGTCGTGGGGATGACAGATCCAGGAGTGAAACCAAACATCCCCCCTACCCAGAAGCTCCCAGTCTGGTTAGATAATTAATTCAGCAAGTTCTTGAGTCTCTTTCTAGGACTTATCTGGAAAGCTGTCAAAGGGAGGGGACAGCGAGCCGTTTGGATCAGATGCTGCAACCATCTGAAATGGTTGATCTCTTGGTGACACAGTGATGAGAACACCGGTGTGATTTGTGGCTCATTTACAGAAACGACGCTCATGCAACGACGCATGCAAAATACATTATATTTGCAGCTGAGAGGGGAAAGTTCTCAGCGTGGGGCCTTTGCTTTGTTAGGAGCAAAGAGGGAACATGTTTGACTTTTAGATTGACTGAGCAGCTTGACATTAACGGAGATGCTCAGATGTTTCCAGCTGGTTTCCATATTCACTCCAGCCTGGTGTGTGTGTGTCTGCAGCACATCCCAGGCCTCTTTGTTCTCGTCCCTTTTGTTGCTCCCTGCAGCATTGAGATACCTTCAGGGAAGCCAGTGTTTTATGATTTAATATTTTACCTCCACAAAGAGGACGAAAAGTCTCTTTATGTGCCGTTTAAAAATCAATGACCAAGAGTTTTCTAACAAGAGCCAAAGCAAAACTAATTATTTTAAAGTCTCTTGTGCCATTTGTATGCCTGATGAGGGATTGTTCTTTCTCGAGGAATGACTTCCATAACACAGCTGTATTTTTTGTTAGCCTGCTGAATAGTTCATGGAGGAAGAAAAAAGCCACAACAAGCAGAGGGTGGATTAAACACAAAGCCTTGGGCGGATGAAATAAACTCTCCTAAATTGACTTGGCCTGCGCTGTTTTAATGGGGAATGCTGCTAACAGCTTTCCATTAACAGCAGTCCACAGCTTAAATACTTGG
The DNA here is from genome assembly GCA_903066825.1 of Alfaro cultratus. NCBI lineage: Eukaryota > Metazoa > Chordata > Actinopteri > Cyprinodontiformes > Poeciliidae > Alfaro > Alfaro cultratus. Next base: position 3,279 of record CAEFZX010026331.1, on the reverse strand, counting down.
TTAATAGACTTTAAAAATGTGTTAATATTTACACACACCAACTGGGAGCGTTGGTGTGTGTATTCTAGTTGCAGAGCGTTGAGTAATTCTGAGTTGGATTTTTACCGTTTATGCTAATGCTGTGGACAGATTTTACTTCGGTTTAACATGGACAAAGTTTTAGTGAAGACCTTGAAACTGCAGAACATTAGGATGACGTGAAGCAGTGATTCCTCCTCTGTAAAACATAACTGGTTTATTACACCTGAGGTCACGGTTTAGCCACAACCTGACCTGATAACTGCCACACCTGTCCTCAAACAAGACTTCACTGCAATAGGTCCTGCCTGAAAACGTGAAGCTCACCAAAAGATCTGCAAAAGCTAGACGTCCCACCAAGATTCTCTTATCAGCCCAGAAAAGATTATAAAACTATTTCTAAAGCTTTGGGACTCCAGCATACCACAAATGGAGAAAACATAGAACAGTGGTGAAGCTTCCCAAGAGAGATCTGCCGACCAAAATGAGCACAGAAACATCTCATCCAAAAGGTCACAAAACAGCTTCTGGAACTGCAGGCCTCATTTGCCCCAGTTAAGGTCAGAGGTCATACCTCCACTATCAGAAAGAGGCAAAAATGACCCACCTGGCAGAGTTCCTAGATGGAAGCCACTGCTGATAATAACATTCTTCAGTTTTTCTAGTTTGTTAGTTTTCCTTTTGTGCCATGCATCATAAAATGTGCCCAGCCCACCTGGGCTTATAAGACACAGAAATGTGTTCAAAGATGGAGACACAGACTCATAAAGTTTCTGTTTCTAAGAAGAAAAACTTTAATACTTAAATAAATACTGTAGTTTATCTTCATCACCCATAAAAAATATTTGGCTAACCATCACAAATTTTACCAAACAATTCATTTCAGAATCAAATACAAAGGAAAATAAAACAAAAAGTGCATTTTATTTTCAGTTTGATTTCAATCACACAGAGAACATTTCGATCCTCCTCTGTTTGAGGGAAATCGTCCAGTTTCTAAGACGTTCACACACTGACCTCTGGTTCGTAGTGAAGTTACATGTCACATAAAGCTGGGCCATAAACAGCCTTTATTAAAGTACAAGTTTATAATTTTTGGTTTATGTAAAACATGACACACTTAGGAAAGTATTCCTGAAAGATGTCCCATAAAAGAAACACCACATTCAGAATAAGAACCTCAATCTGAAACCAACTTTGGTTCTGCAGCTGGACAATGATGTAAAACAAACCAGCAAGTTCACCTTCGGATGGAAGGAAAAATAAATGAAGACGTTAGAGTGACCTAGTCAAAGTCCTGACCTGAGTCCTATTGAGATGCTGCAGCATGACCTTAAAAAGGCAGTTTGTGCTGGAAAAGTCTCCATTGTGGCTGAATTACAACAATTCTGGAAAGATGAGTGGAAGAACCTTCCTGGAAAAGTCTGACGGTAACTGACTGTAACTGACTGTAACTGACTGTAACTGACTGTAACTGACTGTAACTGACTGTAACTGACTGTAACTGACTGTAATTGACTGTAACGCTGCTAACGGACACAACCAGTTTTAGGTTTTCACACAGCATCATGTAGGTCTGGATGTTTTTCTCCCTTTATAACAAACACCATTTAAAAAATGCATTTTGTGTTTATTTGTATTGTCTTTGACTAAAATGTAAGTTGGTTTGATGTTCTGAAACACTGAACTGTGATAAACATTAAAAAACCAGTAAATCAGGAAGTGGGCAAACACTTTTTCACACCACTGCTTATAGAAACACTTTTTCACATTCAGATGTTTTTCCTCCTTTTCACTGAAGTGATTCCTCAAAACAAGAAAATCATCATAATGCGTTCGCCTGAGTCGCCTGTGGCGGCTCGGCTCGATTAGGAGAAAGTTCTGATTCTCCAAAAGTCTTTCACAAAGCAAAGATTCTCATCAGGAGCTGGAAACAAATGATCATTTTTAAGAGGAAATAAAAGCATAAAAATGCTAATCTAATCATCCAACAGGGATGTGCTTTGACTCAAATACTTTGAGTCAGTAATGATGGAGGAGAAAAGTGATGGGAGCCGGTCAGCTGGATATGAGCTTCAGTTTCTGAAGTGAATTTTTAGTAAATGAAGCTCCACTGCTGGAAACGTCAGAGAATTATCACCTGCAGGGTTTTATAGCAGGACTGAGGTTCAGAACGTTTCACCATCACAACAGAATATCAGGTTTGCACCTCCAGTATTAACTGATACTGTAGATAGAGAATAAATATATATCAGAACCAACACAGGGAGTCATCTACTGCTTCATCTTAATTAGATAACTAATCAATTATGTTTTCATTATATAAATCAAAGTTCTTCATTGTGGGGGTCGTGACCCCTAGTGAGGTTGCTGCCGTTCTCCACTTCTGCTTTAAATCCACATTAACATGTAACAAAAGGAGAAAATGAGGAAAAAATCTTTTTCAGTCAGAAATTCACACATTCAGTGATCAAAACTCTGTTCAATATTTTACAAGTTCTGTATTTCTTACAAAATGTTCAGGGCAGTGGGATTATTAGTCCATTCAAATTTATTTTTAAAATAAAAACATCAAGTAAGGAAACTGTTTATATCTGTAAACAATGGATTAATAACACATATGTTATTTATAAAGCAGGGTAGTACTAAGCCTAGTTTATTGTGAAATAGTAATAGTTTGTAGTGAAGGCTGTTTTTTTCTTTAAATTTATGTCAAATAAAATATTTCCAAATAAACTGAAATATGTATTTTCATTAGCTGGAAATCATAACCATCAAAATTAAAAGGTATAAATGCTTAAGACTCATTCTGTTCTGTAACAGAACAGAATATCTGACTTTATTGAAAAGGCTGAACTAAATGAACTTGAGGTATTTAGCACGACTTCTGCATGCGGCTTCATCAGGAGAAGAAATGAACGCTTTTATTTTGAGTTCCCAACATTTTGGGAAAACAAACTGTTAGCGTAGCATGCTAATGATGCTAACGTCTGCTTCGGAGATGCTTAGTGTAACCTGCACAAAATAATCAACATGCATTTTATTTTGGCGGGTCAAACAGCACAACATCAACTTTAAGTTCCGGGTCAGAGGTGCGCTCTGATCTGCTCCATTGTTGCTGCTGATGTCGCTGTGGCTAGCTGCTTGAGTTGGCGTTTTCCAAAATCGCTGAAGAATACTGCTGAATCGACCGAAATTAATACAGCCGAAGCATTACATTGGGTGTGTTAACACAACCGCTCGACGGTGAGTCGCTTATTT
>CAEFZX010026330.1:0-10830 GCA_903066825.1 Alfaro cultratus | reverse complement strand
AATGTGCGTCTTCCTCCTCATGTCTGTATTTTTGCCAGTTTTTGCTTCTAAGGACGGTGGAGAATCGGGTGGTAATTGAAAAAGACGTGGGTTGATAGCAGCAGCTCGCCGGGCTACGTAATGTCCGTCTCTAGGCAACCGTGACGCAGCGTCGGTCCGTAGCGTTCAGGGGTCCTTTAGCTCCAGCCACGACAATTTAGCTGACCTTAACATTTCCTGTGTTTTATTTTGTAATTATTGTTACATTTAGTGTTGATATGTGTGTGACAGGCGTGTCTATCGGACAATTATGTATCGGTTCAATACGAGACGTGACATTTAATGTTTTTTTATGGAGGGGTGGCAATTCTATTCAGGGGTGCTGAGGTACAGTTTTAGGGGTGCCAAGCACCCCTAAAACAGGGCTAGATACGCCACTGTTGCAGACTATCACGTTAGTAAAACAGAAGTAGACATGAAGCCTGTCATAGTTTATTTACTTAGACTAATATGCTGATTTTGTTGCTTATTGCTGCCTGAGAGGTAACAAGGTTTTGTCTTAAAGGTTCGCGTTGAGCGCGTGAACATCGGGACTTACCAATCCGCGACATCACGTGATGCCGTCGCTCAGCGGCCGCGACGCCGCGTTGTGTAAACTACAAACCTAATTTCAAACTAGTTTCATACAATATTTGAATAAATATAATAAAAAAAAATAAACACCTTGTTCGCAGCACAATAATATCAACAGATGACATCAAACAAAGAGTAAAATACAGAAAAAAATCATCTGTAACCAGAAAAATATTACTGTTCCTGTCACTTGAAAGTTTCACAATATACAAAAGGTATTAAATTTGTTTATCTATAGACCAGTGATATTTTTGTTTAATACAGCAGAAAATATTTTCCATGCTTTAAGATGGCAAAGTCATTGAGAGACTAAAACTACAGCAGATTGAGAACTTTAATTTATTTTCTCAGTGTGTATGTTTGAAAAAAACTGTAGAAGAAAGACATCACTAATGTTTAGTCATTTATTTATCACACGTCATATTATCACTTCAACATTCAACAACAGTATCACATGCTGCATGATTCCTAATATTCTGCAGCTCTGCTTCATGCTACAGTTCCTGCAGGTTAACAATGTGTTTGTGTTTCTTGTTTTGCAGATGTTGACTTTCAGCTTTAGGAGACACAGTTTGGTTCATCCTGCATCTCTATGGCAAGGGGTTTTCTGTTCCAGACAAGTTTCATCCTATCTTTGACAGTGATCTGTTGGACAACAACATCTATGCTGCTGCTGGTAAATTTATTTATGACAAAACAATGGATATTTTTATCAGAAAAGTGTTTTTTTTCTTTTGTTTGTTTGGGTTTTTTTTTACAAAATGGTAAATTTATAAATGATTTAAACTTAGTTTTCAGAATCAGATCCATGATTTATTTATAGTTTCTTTTTAAGTTTGACATGTCTTGAAAACAAATTCTTGTGTTTGCTACACACAAAATACATATTTTAAAATGTATAGAAGTGATGTCAGAGGGTTTTACTGTCAGAGGTGGAAACAAATGACATTTACTGATGTTACTGATTGTTGGTGTATTTGTACTCTTCAAAGTATTTTTTTTTAATGGTGTACTTTGATTTTAGTACATTTTGTTTCAAGAATTGTACCCTGTTAGCTTTGAGATCTCACAGCAGATTGTGCTAAAAAGTGCCGAGGCAGAAGTATATTATTCTTTGTAAGAACGTACAGCCTGTTGACCAATAGAGAACATTGCATGATCTTTTTAGCTTAGTTTAGTTTTGCCTCCATCTGGTGTTTTGCTTGTCTGACTAAGTGTAGAACACCAAAAGACCCTCAAAAGCTAGACATCATGCTGAGTTCCAAAGAAATTCAGGAACAAATGAGAAAGAACATTAAGGCTCATCTCAGTGTTTTGACAACTCACCCTGATGATCCTCAAGACTTTTAGGAAAACGTTCTGTGAACTGTTTGGAAGGTGTGTGTCCCAATGTATCTGGTGTTAGTGTAACTGCATTACAGAAAAAGATCACAGACAATGGATGGCTGGATGGGTTCTGAAACGATGGAGTGAGGCAAACATGTAGAATAAGAGGAAATCTGGAAAGAGGCAAACTAACCCTACATGTTTCCATGTTCCCATGAGAACCTACATGGTTCTCATGGGAACCTACATGGTTCCCATGAGAATGTAGGTTCCCATGAATGTAGGTTCCCATGAGAACCTACATGAGAACCTACATGGTTCTCATGGGAACATGGAATATGGTTCTCATGTGAACAGCACATGGCCATCGGCCATGTACTGTTCATCAGCCTATGACCATGTGGTGTTCATGGCCATCGGCTGATGAACAGCACATGGCCAGTGGTCCAGGTGTCCTGGTTTGTTTGATAGATCTGGAGGAAGGTCTGATGGATTTGATCAGAGACCAATGTTTTTAGTCCAGCGTATCAGAGGTTGATGAGGTTTTATTAGAGACAAAGAGAGGAGACACACCTGGGCAATAAATAATAACAAAAAATCAACCTACAATCAGCAGTAGAGTGCTGCTTTGTTTAACTGGGATATCATCATGAACAATAAAAACATCCACAGAATATTTCCCTAAATGTCAAGAGGTTTATCAGGAGTTTTATTTAGTTGACGTGAGATGGACCTTTATGTTGTTTTGGGTCAGCAGTGGTTCTGGATTTGAGTTTCTCCTATAAAGGCCACTTTACCCATTCTCTCTTTCTTATTGTCTATCCATGACCTCTGACCTTAACAGAGGCAGTCAGGGCCTTCAGACATTTAAATGTTTTCTGGTTCTTATGTGAATCTAGATCAATAGTTTGTCTGGATAGATTGCTGATTCCTCTTGGAGTCATTTATCCTTGGAATAATCTCCACTGTTTCATAAAAAATAATAATAATAATATAATAATTAGAACTTCAGTTAGCCATTTTTATCCCACTGAGGTCAAAAGATCTTTAACAAGAAAGACCTGGCCAAGACTGGCAGCATATAGAGAGACAGAAAAACAAAACCCACTCAGTTACATCACATACTCACAATAAATATTAACTTACAATAAAACAAATGACTAAATGAGTTTATTAGTTCTCCATCTGTGGATCTTGGTTCTCTCTGAGGTTCTCTGTCATCCCAGCCCTTGTGAGGCTGTGGATCCATTTCCAGACTGATGGATGTCAGTGAATTTGTTTCTCATTTTAAATCACTTTAGCTCAGAATATAAAGTGTTGCAGTTTGAGATCTTTTAGTCTAATTCATGTCAGAGACGTTCTAATGAATTGATTTTGTGTTTCAACTGGTCAGACTGTAGGTTTGGTATTTTCATGATAAATACAATTATCTTAAATCTTAAAAATGAAATACCTTTTGTATCCAGTCGGGTTATGTTTTTCTGATATGTAAAATGTGTTTTATGACCTGAAACATTTAGGTTTCATAGAGAAGCAAAAATCTAATTTGGATCTGGATATAAATAGTCTTGTAAAGTTCCTTAAGATGAAATTGAATTGTGAATTGAAACTTCATAAATAAAATGAATTAAATTTGATAATTGTAGCAACTAATGCTAAGGGCAGGTTGACCTCTATTAGAAGCTAATGTCATAATATAAATAACTGTTGATATAAATTAATGTTATGCTGACATAGATCTGCTAAAAGGTGTCATCAAAATGGGGTAAACAATAACTGATCATAAAGGGAAATGCTATCAGCTAGAATCTGGTCCTAATTCTTATAAAAAATGTTTTTCCTTTTCACAGATGATTCTGATGAGAGACTTCAGAGTCGATGCCATCACATGTCATCTAACTGAGTACGAGGCAGGTGGTGAATGCTGTCCTATGTGTCCTCCTGGTATGTTCCAGTTAGTTATGAATTACTGTTTATTCTGATATAGACTCTGTTACAGTTAATTTCTTTCATTGCCTGACTTTTGCTCAACATGGAAAAAACCTTCCTGTTCTTCAAAAAGGAAAAGAAATGTTTTATTTCCCAACAGGTCATCGAATCGAAGCAGACTGTACAAAAGTTAAAAGCACATCCTGTCAGCCATGTTCAGATGGGACTTTCATAGACCTGCCAAATGGACTAAAGAGATGCACTCCATGTTCTGCCTGTTATTCAGGTGCAGTTACCTTTGACAGTGTGACTTTTCAACTTTAAAAAAAAATTTATCTAAACCAATTCCATATCTACTCCCTCAACATCACAAACAGTTGAGTTCAAAATATCTACAGTGAGTTTAAAAATGTGTATAAAAGCCAATATCTTTAGAATGGCTTTTATCTTTAAAGCTAATTTTTATCAGTGACCTCACTGATTGAACTCCATGGTGCTGCTCAACATGCTACTTTTACTTAATTATTTAATTACTAATAGTAGTAATAAAATACTGCTTTTAGTAGTATTTAATTGGTAAATATTACTAATTCATTAGTAAGAATCTACAGCTCAGCAGGGGGCCATTGTACATGGGGAAGGATGGGCAACTACCCCTCTTTAGTAGAGCCCCCTCCAATATTTTTCATAAGATCATACTTATACAAACTAATCACGTGAGCCCAAAATCCTCTTATTGCTTTGAAATTAAATATTAATTGACCAAAAATTTACGATTGTAAATACGTGACGGAGGATTAAGGCTGTACTAACAAACAAAATTAAGAGAATAAAGTTGTAATATTTTGAGAATAAAGTCATAGTATTTCAAAAATAGTCATTACGAGGATAGCCATCCAGAATAATTTCAAAATAATATGTGAGTACATTGGTAATAATAAAAGAATAAAGTCATAAAATTATAAGAATAAAGTTGCAATATTATGACTTTATTCTTTTAATTTTATTTATTAAATTTTCTAAGAATAATAATATACAATAGAGTATGCAGTTATACTCTACGGTATAAATATAATCTTAGGTCCCAGAAAAACTTAGTGAGTCACAGACATATAAAGGCAGTCAAATTAAGTTTCCTCACATCAGATGGAAGTTCAATATTACTGTTTTGCAGAACAAAGAATTTAGTTAATTTACTTTTGTTAAAGCCTAAACTGGAGGAATTTAATTAGTTTTGTCTAATTCTATGTTTGTTGGGGCTTTTTTAAGAGCTTCTAGAGAAATAATTCAGTTTGGTTGTAAAACAAAACAACTACAATTTAACTAGATTGTCATGCTAGAGAATATATTGAATTTTGAATATTCAAAGCAGCAGCTGAATTGAAGCTTAAGCAATCAGAATTAAAGGGTCTGCTTAAACAGAGCAAGAACAGCAAGAAAACAGTAGGAATATTCCAGATATTTTTGGAGAAAATAAAGAATATTGACTTCACCTGCTGAGATTACTGATACTTTCATTTTTCGTACAGTTACATGCATCTGAATGAATTGTATATAATTTCTTTAAATATACAGTGAACCCTTGTTTTTCGCGGGGGTTACGTTCCAAAAGATCCCGCGATAGGCGAAATCCGTGAAGTAGTAACCTTTTTTTTAAAAATTATTATTATTATTATTATTATTATTATTATTATTATTATTATTATTATTATTATTATTATTATTATACAATGAGATACTCCATAATACATTGAAACCAAAGAACAAACTTTTTTACAGGCCCAAGCATTTGTTTAACAAATGAAAGTACCGTATAAACGTTTTTTGTTTTTTTTTGTTTTTTTTTACAATTAACTACTGTACTGTAAAATAATAATGTTAATCATCAATACGAACTGAAGGCTTCATATTGCGGAGATCAGCACCGCCCCACCGCAACCCGAGTCATTGGATTAGAATGGGAGAAAATGAAAAATGATTATGAAAAAAATACAAAGTACAGCAGGACAAATAGTGACTCAGGTGTATTTCACTGCTCTTCTGACTGAGCCGCTACATCTTGACTCCGCTCTGTAGCGGTTTGTTCTTCTAAAGCCCGCGGTGCAGGTGGGTTTTTCCGAGAGAAGAACTTAGTTATTGGTTGTTGTTGTCGCTCTTTTTTCTTCTGGGCAAAAAGATTCTTATAAACCGACATGCCACCATCGATTATGTTTGCTAACTTAAATTTGGCAAGCTGTTTTACGTACGTGTTCATATTAAACCGCAACGTTATTGACACATAGGTAGAGGAGAAGCTGAGAGACTGTTTAGCCAATCAGAATGCAGAACACAATGCACCATGTAAATCCGTGAAGCAGTGAGACCATGAAAGGTGAACAGCGATATAGCGAGGGATTACTGTACCTCATGATTATGATCAAACTACAGCTCAGTAAAAATACTCCTAAAGTTTTGTTCTTCAAAAGTTACTCAAATAAATATAACCAGTTACCACTAACTTCTGTGGACAACATATGACAGCATAGAGTGAGTGGCAAATCAAGGCTATGGAAAATACATAATGAAAGGAGATTATAATAAAAGTTATTAAGAAGCAGAATTACATTAATGCTATGGGTGAAATTTTACTTTTGAAAGTCACTCCAAATATTTCTCAGCAAGGTCATGATGAAACATAAACCTCACAAAACAAGATACATTCAATTAGATTTTAGGTCTTATGAGCAGAGCCATGTCTGAAATGCTAGAAAAGCAAAGTAAACCAGAAAAATCACACAAAATGAAGTTCTGGGATGTTTAATTGGGACGTTTTTAAGGACGTTAAAGAAAGTTGAGCATTTTTTATTTTAGCTAATGACTCCAAACATTTATACCTAGAACTTGTCTGATATTTTTAGAGGAGGCTGTGATACAATAAATAGCTGTAAAGTGTTTTTGTGGGTATTTTACTAACTCTGTTTACATTCAGGGGATTTTCACATACTTCACCTGCCTGGACATCTTGCCACTCCTTTGCCCCTGTCATGTAAACTGTTCTAGATTCACCACTACTGTTGGGTGTGTTTTCTGTTTGCTACAAAATTCTTCATTTTATAGAAATATAACTTTTTAGGGCAATGGTGGTATAACTTTGTAACCTGCAACTGATGGGTTGCTGGTTTGAACCTCCACTCAGCTGTCATGTCCTTGAGCAGGAGGTGCATTGCAGCCTCGTCTCTGTCAGACGTTCTGTCGCCCTGTAGCATCATAGCTACAGAGCAGCTTACAACCATGGCTGTATGAATGAGTGAATAGCTTTGTAGACCTATGGACTAAATAAAGTGCTATAGAAGTTCAGGCTATTTACCATTTTACCATCATTTTTATGAAAACAGTGATTGATCTGGTTAGTGATGTTGCACTGTTATTATTTTGAACACAACTGTAAATCATTTATTGAGATTTCTCTTTTCATTCACTTGGAGAAACTTCTGTCTCACTTAATTGAGGTTTGTCATGTTACTGTTAGTTTTCTCCATACATGTGTAATCTGTATATGTTCACAGGAGCTGGTCTGAAGGTAAAGTGGCAATGTGAACCATCTGCAGACACAGTTTGTGAACCAATAAAGGGATTCTACTGTACAAACTTTACATCAAGAGGTTGTGTTGAAACACGAAAACACAGGAGCTGTGAACCAGGACATTACATCAGCAGGAACGGTTAGTCTGATTCTCTTCAACACATTCATGCTCAGAATTTTTTTGTGACTTGATGAAGTGTATTGATTTTCCATTAAAAAAAATTATTTTATAAGCTAACAGTGGTTAATCCTTGTGAATGTACCAAAAAAATGTATAAAAGATTACCGTATTTAAAGAAAAAGACAAAACATTAACATGAACTAAAAATTTCTACAAATAAAATGATGTCCAGATGCATGGCAGTAAATTCATACTGTCAAATTAAGTTTGAGCTGGAGATGCCATTTCACTTAAATGAAAGTACTGGGACTATTTCTGTTGCTCTCCTCTATTCTATTCAGCAATCTATAAGAGAATCTCTGTAGGGCAGCAAGTTGGCCCAGAGAGTTTTACCAGTGAGTTAGAGAGGAGAGTTAGTTTCCTCTCCAACGTGATGGTTGTCTGTCCCATTGTGAAAGAGAAGAAGTTAAGTGACCCAGTGATGAAGGATGCAAAAGGATATATTCGTACCAACAATTTTTTTGAAAAATTTCATGACCAATATTCTTGGATTTTTGGACCCTCCTAAGGCACATGTACAAGTTCACCATTATCCTCCTGATATTTCCAACAAATCAGGGTATCTCACAAACTGGTGCAATTTAAGATTCAACACAGGGTATACTGGACACCATGCAGACTGTACAGGGTTAGTTGAATCTTAAATTGCACCAGTCTCGTTTTTAGTGCCTTTGACATTTTCTTCCCATTCTTGAAAACTGTACAGCACTCCTCTTCTGTGAGACTGAGGTTTAGATCTATTTCCCAGAATCTCTTAGACATAATATTGCAGTCAGATGCTTTCAACAATATTCTATAATAAACCGAAGCTTCATGCCCACAACCTTTTTTCATATCTAATTAAGTAATTTAATGATCCATTCTCATATAAGCTCCCTAATACACTCACTACGTTTTGAAACCAGGACTTCCAAAAAACGGGAGGCTCTCAGTAGAGTTTAAGATTATGCCAAATACCTGCAGATTTATTGAGATGTGGGTCAAATTTAAAAGTTTGAGATATTTTTTCCACAAGACAGAACAGGATGCAACTCACTCAGAGAGGCAAATGACAGACAGCTAGACGGTGCAAATGGCAGACAAGCTGCAGTATCAACAGCCATGGTAGAGGCAAGAACCAATGTGCTAAATGCCTGAGAGAAAATGCATAATGATAGTAGAGTAAATCAGCCATCCCGAGCCCCCGCTGGGCTTTTTCATTCCATATGAATAAGATGCAGAGCGTATCAAAATGTTTACATGCACTGATTTTTAGATTAATGCTGATTTCTGACGAGGATAAACTGAGTTACATGTTGATCAGAACTAAAAATCAGATCAGAATCTTCTGTCTAACATTAAACTGATTTGTGTTTGTACAGGAACAGCTTCCACAGACACAGAATGCTCTGAATGCAGCAGTAGATCATTTTCTAATGGAACAATGTTGTCATGTCAACCACACACACAGTAAGCTAGTCTCTTACAAACAGCATAAACACAGCACCGTGTTTTACCAAGTGATTTACCTGGATTTATGTTTCTGTTATTTCAGATGTCAAAAAGAAAACCTCCAGGTGTTGAAAGCAGGAACAGCTTCAACTGATGCTGAATGTGGAGAAAGAAGTTCCAACACCACAGGACTTTTGATCATCGTTCTGATGTATTTAATAGTTGCAGCTACAATTGTTTTTGTTGCAACTAATTGTTGTCCGGAAAAGTCCAAACATTCCAATACACAGTGAGTTGAAAAAAACTGTAGTTAAAATATTATCAGCATTTTATTTTTTACTGTTTTAATAATTGTAACATTTCATTTTTAAGAGACATTTGTGCAGAACAACAAAAAACCCAAACGGTAAGTAGGTTTCTAACTGAAATGTAATGTGAACAGATATTGATAATATTTAGTTTAGTCAATATTTGTCTCGTCTTCTACATGAAAGGACAAAGCAGAAGGAGAAAAACAGGGAATGCCTTTGAATGTACCAGGTAAGAAGAACTTTGTTCTTAACTTAATAATAATAATAGCATTATTGTTAATAATAATAATATAGGAGAGATAGTTTTTTCTGGTCATTTTTCTGAAAGACTGAGATTGATTATTTTCTCTAAGGAATGAAATAAACGTCTTTATAGTCTAAAATCTGACTATCAAGGATTCTGCTTGAGCAGCTGTCTGGGTGTTTCCATTAAAATCTAATAGGTTTGATGCCTTTTCTCTGTACAGCGCAATAAACGCTGTACAGCGTACAGCGCACTGATGGTGGCAAGCTACTAGCTAGTAGCCACAGCTCCCTGGGGCAATCTGACAGAAGTGATGCTACCAAACACGGGAACACCTGCAGGTCCTCTGACCAGCACCAGCAGGCAAGGCCAGTGAACTGTCTTCCAGAAGGACACAACGACCAAGATCGGTGAAGTGGGGATTAAACCAGCAGTGATCAGCACCAATAGGGAAGAAAGATGGACTATCTTGCCCAAGGACACAATGACAGAGATGGGTGAAGTGGGGATTAAACCAGCAACCTACCGATTGAAGGGGAAAGTCCTACCACCATTGCTGATAAATGAGTTACTCCATGTGAAACCAACCTCAGACATTTGTACAGTTTCAGAAAGAAACCTGAGTGATCTGGATCTTATCAGTGAGATCCACCAGCTTTACGATCATTTTATTGATATTCATATTCTGTTTCACAGGAACCTGATGAAAAATGTTAACATTGCTAATATGTTTCAGATTTTCTGAAAACCGAAAAGCACCTTAACAAATAGCACTACAGCTTTTTTTGTTTTCCTTCTGCAGATAAAAATGTACAAGTGATTAACTTTGTACATAATAAATAATTTTTTTTTTAATACCATCATGATTTTATTGTCACAAAGATGCATTCACCATAGTGACTGTTGTGGCAAAGTGGTGAAGAAGTGAATTACCAGGGCCATTCATTGATTCATTTGTTCTGCTCAGTAGTGACTATAGATGATGTCATTTTAGACAAAAAGTTAATTTAGACGCCAGCTGAGGGTTGAAGAAAATCCTCTGAAACTGAAGACATTGCTATGTTGAATTTTCTGCTTCTGACTGTAGGCTCTGACTTGTTTTGATGTCTCTGAAGAGCAGATTTATATGTATATTTTTTTATTAAGTATTCAAAATTAAAGTTTTTTCCACACCTTGTTTTTCTGGCTCAGGTGAAGTGTGCTTCCTCTAAGCAACAAACTTAATATTTAATTA
>CAEFZX010026323.1:0-30600 GCA_903066825.1 Alfaro cultratus | reverse complement strand
ATATATATGAATCTTAGTTTTATGTTATAAAACTAAAAAAACCTGCCATCTCTTGCTTGATAGGCAGATGCGTACACCAAACCTGTCTCAGAGTTTTTTCAACAGCAACAATCTCTCATTAGCCTCAGGGTTCCTTCCACCTCCAGGTTATTGAGGATAATTCAGGAGCTGAGATCTCTGATAGTGACAGTGAAGAGAGCGTTCTCCTCCACAGAGCCACCTGAGAGAACCCTGACATGTTTATAGGCCATGCTAAATGTGTCTCTGTGTGTGGGCCTAGTTATTTTTCTGATTGTTAAAACTCTGCGTGAGAAAGTTTTGACATGTTGAGTCCCAAGCAAACAGCACTCTGTCCTCTGCATGTCTTGTGGTCAAGAAATCTAAAGTGACCGCAAAACAAACTGACAAAATGGTCGTCACATTTGTGACTTGTGTCTGACAGCACTTTCTTTCCCAGGATGGACTGTCAGCTCCCGAGCTGCCAGCAGGGGTTCGACTCAGTGTAGCTTTATTAGGTTCAGTTTGATGTTAGCTCTCTGCTTGTGCCTCAGACAGTATTCTTATGACACCTATATGACTTGTTCTGTGCAGTTTCAGCAAAAAAGATTTAGGTCTCTTGTGTTGTTAACATTTGGTGGTAAATTTTACATAGTAGGCAATACATTTTAAGTGAGTACATTGATAAAACTTGACTTCTTGTCTGAGTTAAATTGCATGGGAAAATCATGAACATTTAGCTTCTGTAATTTGCAGTTTGAATGAGTTCAATTGAATTTACTTCATAAGACTGTTCACACAGAGCATAGAACTGATCTCTGGGTTCACATATGTCTGTGCAGACTTGCACTCTATGTGATTTTTTGTATCTTTCAAGTTTTCATTTGTTCTCATTTCAACCTGTATAAACTTAGCTTAGATAAACAGATTTGCCACCGTCTTTTTCAATAATATCCCTGTTCTATCTCTTCAAGCTCAATCCTTCATTCATCCATCTGTGGATGTTATAGAAACAGGAAGTGTCACACAAACTTGCTTTATTTTGCATAGTTTCTAATATAAATTCACTAAGTTGGCTAATGTCATGAAATAAAGACTGCATAGTTGGTCGTTATTATTATGACCAACATCGTAGACACACACACACAACACTCACACAACGTTGCACTTCTGTATAATTTAATGATGGGCCAACCTAAGTGTGACGTCAAGTATGCGTTTGCTCACGTTGTCAGGAGTGGGTGACCAGTGTGAACCCCCCTCGCCAAATCCGCAGAGAATGTCTGTGGAAAATCGTGTAAACTAACTTTATGGTTGTATGTGATGCTTTTAGCCTTTCCACACAGACTGCAACTCAGTTCCGGTTCAAGCAGATACTGTATATTATAGACATTTCGGACCGTGTCTGGCGGAAGCAGAGTGGCGCAGCGGAAGCGTGCTGGGCCCATAACCCAGAGGTCGATGGATCGAAACCATCCTCTGCTATTTTTTTTTTTTTTTTTTTCTCTTTTGAAATTTTACATATCTTCTCTCCTCTAAAAGAAAGCAAATAACCCGTGACAGCATATATAGGTTGCCTTTTTAGCTATACAACCAGCTGATACAGATCGATAAATTGCCACCAACTAAAATACCCTCCTACAGAGCCTGAAAATTAATCATCATTTAAATGTATTTGCATGTTTCATTATTACTTTACTGCTTGAAAAAAAATCCGCCACAAAAGAAGAAGTGAAATAACGTTCCGTAGGAAGTGTTTATCTGGATAATGTCACAATGACAGAAAGAGAAACGGGGACATGGCTCCCTCTGCTGGCCAATCTAATCCTGCTGACTTTACAACCCATTTTTAAAGCAGCAGCATTCTTTTAGCCTGGACAAGAAAATTGTTCATTTGTAAATGCATCCTAATGTCAAACGAGACCAAATGCAAATAGCTGGATTTCTGATTTAGGAATAATCAGGCTTAAGAAAAACAAAAACATCATATGTTTTCCTGGGTTGCTAATTGTTAGAGTCTTTTCGCCATTTTTGATCCATTTGAATTGTAGTTTTCAGTTTCCATTTCCATATTAAACCATTAGAGATCATTTAAGCTGAGCAGCCTATAATTTCTCCCTCTTAGATTAACTTTTTGATCAAAATGTATTTTATTCCAGATATTTAAAGAGAAGCAACCTTTAACTAGCTGGTACATTTGTTTATTTGTACATCAGTTTCATTTGGGGTAATGGTCCAAAGTTTCAGCAAACTATTGTGAGAAGCTTGTTGACGGATTTCCAAATCATCCAACCCAAGTCAAAGAAATCAGGTTGTTAAGCAAACAGTAATAATTTGGGGAACCTGGGTTTCTGGTTGCAGCTGTATTTTCCTTTTTTAAAGCTATTTTCAGCTTCAGCTGCAGCTTAGGCTTACGAACTATCTTGCATCTTTTTTTTTTCTTACACCACCCCGTTCCTACACACAGCAGCTCGGAAAAAAGACCTTCATGAAAACTTAAATTAGGGACCATCTAATGGAGGACTGTGCGCTGCTCTAGTATAGAGTTTTGTCCTCTTTAGTCTTTCTGTCTCTATTTCAGTCTCCTTTAGGCCCGGCCACATAATGACAGACTTGCTGTGTATTAAAGGACCCTGCCCATGCGTCTTCTCTCAGCCACCTCCCTTTTCGTGGGCCCTTAAAAGCCTCCAAGACCGGATGGTGGTGGGGGGGACCACTTCCAAACAGAGAGAGAGAGACTCGCCATCCACTACGTCAACTGTTCGGTCGCAACCAGAGGTCTTCAATATGGATAATCATTCCTACAACTTTCCATCTGACTGCACCCCACTCACAAACTGCAAGTCGGCCCGCAAGCCGGCGGGTTCCACCGTGGTGAACATGGGCAACGCGGGGAAGAACCCTCCCCGGGACTACCTGCTCTGGTCGCTCTGCAATACCTTTTATGTCAACTTCTGCTGCTTGGGCTTCATGGCGCTCATCTACTCCATCAAGGTGAGCTCAGGCCCTTTTTTCTTGAATTCACTTGAAATTTGAACCATTTTGAGGAGGTGTTCAAATGAGACGAAGCTAAAAATGGCACCCAGAGTAAAAAAAGTCCAACCAATTCAACAACCAGAACAGTTTAATGTAATGAAGTTAGGTTTAGCTATACAAACTTGCACTAAGTGGCCCCTTCCTTTGACTTTCGATCTAAATTACCTTTAACTAATAAGTTAATAATCAATGGTTGGAGATGAGAGTGAAAGCAAAATCGAGAAGGTAAGTTCTTGGAATCTGCAGCTGGATGTTTGGTAATAGGTGACATTTGATGAGAACAATTCAACATTCCTTGTCCAATTTTTTGAAGTTGGCCATATTAGATAGATAATCGGATACGTTAGTAGGCGTTATATTCCAAGTGCCACGCTGGGAAATAGAGCCGGATAAAAATAATCCAGACCAGCAGACCAGGATATGGCCGTCCTCTGTTAGCCAACCTCAAGAACCATTTTGTTTGTGCACATGTCGACTTGAGAGCAATAACCATTTAAAATGTCTATAAATATATTTAGATTCCCAGAGTTGTTGTATTTTGTACTCTTTTGAATCACACACAATGCAACAAAACACATTTAGCTGCGAAGCTAGAATGTCCTTGTCCAGAAAGCTGGAATTCCTTACACCACAGGAATGGAGTCAGGCAGATGTTTTACCGACAAAAAACATTTTCTGTACCTGATTTTTTATTTTTTTTTAAGTTTCTGCTAAGCTTACCACAGAAGGGTGTGTAAACCACATGTCACTTCGCTTCTCCTCCTCCCCCACACCCCCCGTCTGCATAGTTTTGAACCCCAGGCTTGTGATTGGCTCAGCACAGGAATTAAAGACAGTATCTCACAAAGTGGGGAGTTAAAAATGGCATAATTGGCATCTTCTTAATGGGCAAGTACTGTCAAGAAATTAGAGAGTGCTGGTGGAGAGGTTCAGTAACACTCCGCTCTGATGAGTCCTAGAGGAGACACAAAGGTCACATGACTCTTTGCTTATTTCCGCCCCCCATTTTGTCCAATTATAACTACATACCATGTAATCAAGCAACTCAAAGTAGCGCATAATTGTCAACTGGAAGGAAAATGTCAAATTCAAACACTTTTCTTTACAAATAAAAATCCTAAAAATTCACTTTGGTTGTTCATTTTCAGCTCCCTTTACTCTAAATAACATCTGCTCTGTGAAGGGATCAGAGTTTGATAGAGAACGTTAGTGACGCGCAAGACTGATCAGGCATAGAGTTGTGAAGATGTTTTAAGCAGATATAAGTTGTAAAATAGTACCCCAACCTCTGAGGAGCTGCAGAGATCCACAGCTCAGGTGGAAGAATTTAAAAACAAGACAGCTATTGGTTGGGCCATCCATAAATCCAGCCATTATGGAGGAAAACCATTGTCGAATGAAAAATACAAGAGTATTAACAACTGGAAAATTACCAAAACATGGCCGTTTGCTGAATCTGGTAGGCATTAATCAGAGAGTCAGCCTTGCTTTGTTCTCTTTAGTTGAATTCTAGTTTGTTAGCCAGAAGGTCCAGTTCGTTTGGGGAGGTGTGAACGCGCAATTGGGCTCTGATGCCCACCAAAACAAGCTAACTCTGGTCCACCTAGAGACCTAGGTCTGGGTTCGGCTGAAGTGAACTTTAAATGCATATGTGAATGCCAAGCGGACCGGAGACCGCTCCAAAAGCAGGAAAAGCTCTATAACAAGGGCATTCTGGGTAAAAACAACAGAAACAAATTCTTCAGTCTAGAGCTAGCAGGAGAAATGGATCACGGTCTTTTGCCAAAGACAAAAAAGAAATCCTACAATCTCTAAAATCGGATGCTACCCTATTTTTGTTTACAATTTGTGAAGAAGGAAGTTGCGTTCAGTGTCTTCTTCTGAGGTCTTTGTGTCTTTTCTTTCAGTAGTTCTTGGTGCAGGGCCACCACAGGCAAGAAGGTGAAAAGGTTATTGAAGTTTGTTTTTTTTTCTCTCTCTCTCTCTTTTTACACATTGCAATATGAAAGTGAATCGCTCCAGCTGAAAATGTAACAAATGTTGCATTTTTGGTCCCCAATCGAACTGAGTCTGCCAGACTATCAGGTGTGAAAACACCCATAAGGTCCATAGTGGCTCTTGAGGAGGTGCAGAGATCCAACGGTCAGCTGGCAGAAACTGTCAGGCCCTCCACAGATCTGGCCTTTATAGAATGGCTCACACTAATGTTAAAAATAACAAAAGAAGTCACGTGGCATGTAGTAGACGCAGCTAATATGTGGAAGAAGATTCTAAAGTCAGTTGGAATCTAGATTTAACCTGTTGGGGCAAAAAGTGAACACAGCTCAAGATCCTGAACGCATCATCTTCACCTTGAGACATGGTGGTGGACGCAACTTGCTGTGGGGATGCTTTTTCTTCAGCACAGACTGAGAAGGTGGGGAGATGGATGAAGATAAACACATGGCAATCCTGAAAGAAAACATGTAAGAGTCTACAAAAGAATAGAGACTGGGGCGGAGGCTCACCTTCCCACAGGACGGCCACATAAACATACAGAAAGGGCTGTAATGGAATAGGAATTCAGCCCAAAGTCCACACTGGAGTCTAAGCCAAAGTCTGTCTACAAGGTCTTAGTCCATGGAGGTTCTCAGATTTTTATCAGATTTTTAGGTGAAAAATATATTCTATTCCACTTCACAGTAATGCATTACTTTGTGTTGGTCTGTCATATAAAACCTCAACATATCCCAAAGATGTTTGTGGTTGTGTTGTGGCAAAGTGTGAATAAAAATATATATGTTAAGGAGTGTTTGTGGGGCACTAAATCTGATATGCTTGTGTTTGTTCAGGCCCGGGACCAGAAGACTCTCGGGAACCTGCAGCTGGCTCAGGAGTGCTCAGACAAGGCCAAATGGTACAACATCCTGGCCGCCGGCTGGAACCTGCTGATCCCTCTGCTGGCCATCGTCCTGATTGTCCTCCTGCTCGTCCACCTCGGCTCCTCTCAGGGTTCCTTCGATTTCCTGGGAGAGGACGGTTTCCAAAACTTCCTCAAGTTGTTCAGCTGGTAGATGACGGAGGGAAAAAAATAAAATCTCTGATTGGATTCAGAAGACGATGACAGACGTTAGAATTAGTCAACGTCTAAATGCTTGTTTTCGACTTGTCCTATGCTGATGTGTTAAAACTTCTACTTACAATCTGAATTAACTGTAACACTGATAACTTATTTTAGCGTCTCTCTGCCAAAAATTAGATGAATACAAAAACGTCAAGGTGGATTTAAGCAGTATTTTTGAAACAGTGCCATGAATGTGACTTACATCTGAGCTGTTGCTAGTACAAAAAGGAAAAAACGGCAAAAATCTTTAGAGCATGCTGATGTTTTATGTGGTGAGCCAAATGCTGAAATGGCCTGAAAGACAAAATGAAGGAATGAAAGAAAAACATTAGAGGGAAAGTTTGCATTTTTTGAAATAAAGTAATTTAAAATTATTATAAGTACATGTAGTAAAAGATGTGATATCACAACAAATTTGGTGATGCTAGCTGTTAGCAGTGGTATGCTAAAAGCTGGTCACAAAACAGCATTTTAGCTAGTTTCAGCTGGTTAACATCCCGTCCACACGGAACAGTTTTGGGTTTTTTTGCTAAAAGAGAAACGTTTTTAACAATTTTTGCTCTATGTCTACACGGAGATGGCGTTTTGGGCACCCTAAACGTTTTTTTGGGTTTTTTTTTTAACATTTTCCAAATAAAAACTTCACTCTTGTGTATTTGGGCAACGAAAACACATTTTTTTGTGAAATCTCCCACATGCTAGCCTACAATCTAGCCTGACCTATAACCTCAAACATATCAAATGCGACAATGGAAGACTACATATTCCACAAAAGATTTAACTTGTGTTTGTTTTGTTGCGGCAGCTTTACGCACATGTCCCACAGTGCATGTTTAGCGCCACCTACAGATCAGGAGGAGTCAAAAATGAGGCTATTCTTTCTCTGGGTTTCCTTGCGGAAGGAAACATTTCGGAAAACGGTCCCGTGTGAACCCAAGTGTTTTCGATAACCCGTTTTAGGAGAAAAATTGTTCCTGTGTGGTCAAGATCTAAAACAACTGTAACTGTTTCTATTCCAGCCATGCACATGAAAATGTGCATGGCTGTGGTACATGGAACTATGTCAGAAGATACTGTCTACATTTCATAAGTGTGTCAATGTCTTCTCAGCTAGACAATGTCCATGTAACTACGCTAAAACTATGTCAGCGGATACCATTGCACAAAACCTAAAGAAATCCTAAGGTTTTTTAAAGGCTAAGTCACAAAATCCAGCTTCTCTGCTTTATTTTTGGTATTTATTGTATTTATGTGAAGTACAATTTGATTGGTTGTTGGAACTGTCTTTGGTCAGGATAGATTGAGATTGAGAACTGAAATAACAAACAAACGTGGAGCCAACGTTTACAACGGAAAATGAATTTGTTTTCATCTTCTAGCATTTCTCACATTACTTTATACATCTCTTATCATCATTTTATAATTTTTTTTGTTGTTGTTGTTTGGTGCTTTGAGGATTTTTCTGTTGTATTGCCTTATTGTTTTCAATCTATGAAATAAATAAATCAGAGTGTATGTTAGCACAGTACATCACAGAAAGACCAAAAAGAGATTTATTTATCTTTCCATGTTGAGATCTCCATGCAGCCGAGTCGTTTTCTGTCACCGCCCAGCCAACGGGAACAGGTGCCTAGAGGTGTTCCTTCGACTGGCTCCTGCGCTTCCTGCCGCTGCACCCACACCCAGCTTTAAAGCGATCATTTTGGGTTTCCGTGGCCCATCTCCTGGGTGGGTCTTGCTCCCAGCTGTGTGTTTGGCCCACTAGCATTTTACATGTACACACAAAATATCCAGTTCTGGGAACCGTGCCGAATGTGCCCTTCGGATGAGAGGCGGAGCCGCCCAGGATGACCACTACAGAGGGCCGAATGCGGAGGCCCGCAGCAAAACGTGACGGGGTCCAAGTCTGGTGGTTCTGCTCTGAGTTTAACGAACGACCACTCAGACCGAATGCGAGACATTTCAGAAAAGACGGTCTTGGCTGTAGTTGTTGTCGCTTCCTGACTGGTTAGAGTCGCTGGACTAGCTTAAGCTAAAGTTTCCGTCCCATAGTTTACTGTTACATCCATAAAACCAAGAAAAACAAATAAAGTCCAAAATTGCAGGTTTCAAATTCAATGACGAACGTTTACAGTTTTGAGGTCAAGTTCATAGAAATCAAAAAATTCCACTTTAGTTAATAATCTGTATTTGTTCATTTGTCTCTTTAATCCTGCTTATGTGATGCAACACATACAGTATATATATTAACATGTAACATCCATTTCTTCCTGAAACACGCCCACTCAGCTGATCTTCAGTCCAGTCGCCACCCCCACGCTAAATCTCCAAGATTCCCCCAGGTTTTCTTGTGCCACTCATGTGATTTCAGCTTTGCGCTCCTTCTGACGCCCTTCACATTAGTAGCTTCTCTTTTATTTATATCCGTCCAAATCACAGCCCAGGGCTTCTAGCTTTCTATTTTCCTTCTGTGGTCTGAGGCAAATGCTAACAGATGTCTGAGGGGAAATTACAGGATAGAATTGGGCCCTACAGTAGGAGGAGGAGGAGGAGGTTCGTACTTCCTCCTGCTCTTTTCAGGAGCTTTTTTTTTTTCCCACTACGGCGATGGCGCAATGTGGAAGCAACAGAAAGCCTCGCACCGAGGCCCAAAGCACTGGTGTCAAACCAGACCTCTTACAAAAAGATGTCTCTAAAACCATCAAGACAGTTTTTGTATTTGTTGATGATCAAAATCCAGACAATGAAATATTCATGTTCAGTGAATCAGTTAGAACTCGTTAGAAATTGAACTGACAATAAAAAATTAAGTCTTCTTACATTTTCAGGAGAGTTCTTAAGCAGTCAAAGAATGACTGATGAATGTTTTGCTGTTTTGAAAAAGGGAAAAATTGGAAGTCGGAAAGCGGGTAAATACTTTTTGAAGTTGTAAAGAACGCAGAATGCATGTCATGCAGAAACATCGTCTCTGGAGCTTCTCTACATTTTGTCACATTATTAGTGCTGATTTCAATGGATTTTATGTGAAGTACTAACAAAGTGTTATTTGACTGCTTGACTGTAAATATAAATCTATATTATAGCAACAATTTTTCACCAAATTTGCATGCTTGAAAAGAAGCAGAATGATGTTTTACACTTTAATTTAATCAGGACCAAGACAACAAAGAGTTGATTACAATACGTTAAATACCCTGTAATTAGCACCTCTGCAACTTTCTGTGCCTTGTGAAACATAATCCTTTTATATTCATTTTTAAAATGAGCTCAGATTGTTCTGCTTCAACTTTAAAGCTGCTTTATCATTTTATATTGTACATGGATGTAGAAAACCTTCTCGGTGCTCTAGCAAGGCTTAATCATGAGGTGGAAGGAAATCAATACATGAGTTTTGAACATTTTTTAGAGCGTAAAATCTCAAAAGTACATTTGTCCTGTTTTAACGAATGCCCGCAAATAAACTGCATAGCAATTTATTAATTTGCAACAATTAGTAGTACAGATTAATGCCGTTATGAATGCATGTCTGTGAGCTTCGGAGGTTTCATAAGTAAATCAATAGGATCATAAAGACCATTGGATACAGAAGAGAGATTAAGGAAGTTTAACATAGGCCTATGTTGTAAACAAAAACTCTTGCTTTGACCAAACCAAAGTGCAGTCCATCAACTAAATATGGCACAACTGCAAACCTACCAAGACATGGCAAGAAAACATGAACCAGCGCAGCAGCAGAGAGGCGCATGGTAACTCTAGAAGATCTACGGCTAAACTTAGAGAATCTGTTGACAAGCATTAGTGCTCCACAAATCTGACCTTTATGGAAGCGTGGGCAACAAGAAGAACTCAGTTATGGCCACAACGTGCCTTATGGGATGCAGGAAGCATCCTGCGAAACCAAAATTGAACTTTCTGACCTACAGGAAAACTGGGTGTGACAGAAAGCTAACGCTGCACGTTACCGTGACAACACCGTTTTCATTGGGAAACATGGTTTGGTGCCATTCTGGCCCATTCGTCCTGACAGGACCGAGTCAGGTCTGGAGGCTGCCTTGCTCACACACACACACGCACACGCACACGCACACGCACACACACACACACACACACACACACACACACACACACACACACACACACACACACACACACACACACACACAGACACACACACACACACACACCTTTTCCGCTCTGCACAGATCTTCCCTGGGACTGAGATCAAGGTTTTGTAAAGGCCAAAATTAATTGCAACTAATTCAGCTTTTCGTTTTGGGCCAATGTCAATCTAGAATTCATGTTTGTGGAAAACATCTTGAGACGGACTTCTGAATTTTCACATAATGGCATTTAGCAAATAGAAACAGGAGACATTTTGATGGGTTTGAAGTTAGACCATTAGTAAAAAGATAAAATATATTTAAAAATAAGTTTCTATAAAATTTTTGTTATAATCTGGATTAGACTTTCCCTGTTGAATACCAAACCCAACTGTTCACATTACTGCATCTAATATTATGGGAAAATTTTTTGTTTGTTTGTTTGTTTGTTTGGATGGATGGATGGATGGATGGATGGATGGATGGATGGATGGATGGATGGATGGAAAAAGATCTTTCGATTTTTGCTGCTGATATAGCAATTGTAAATAATTGAGGGTTTAATAATAATAATAATTTTATATTATTAATAATAATTTTATATTATTAATAATAATTTTATATTATTAATATTAATAATAACAAATAAAGCAATGTGTATTATTGCTTTATTATTTATTATGCCTTACAATAATAATAATTACTATTATTATCACCATCATCATTATTAATAATATTAAGATAGTAACCAGATTCAGAGGTGTAAGTACTTTAGCTTTGTAGAGGATCATTCATGTTGTTTACTTCGCCTTTCCTCCGTCTTATCACGCTAGTATTGATAGGAAGCCGAAACAAACTTGGATTGATATTATCCGTACTTTGGATAGATTCGCCCACATCTGCTGTATAACTGCAGCGGCTCTGTAAAGTCCTCAAACAGAATCATGGAAAACAAGGAACGCCGCAGCCAAGTCTGGGAGAAAGTAGTGATGAAGTTTCATCAGAGCTAGGTTATAAATCAATATTACAAGCTTAGAGCATTTCCTGGAGGACTGATCAGCCCAAAATGTACAAATTAAGAGTATGGCACAGCAGCAAAGCTACCAAAAACAAAATCAGAAAAGCAGCCAAGGAGATTATGGTAACTCTGGAGGAGCAAACTTTATTAGTTAGATCCTCCACAAATCTGGCATTTATGGAAGCGTGATCCTCAGCAAACAGCCAGAGCTACAATAGAATGGTTTAAAAAGATACTGAGCCATCATAGTTTAGAACATTTGTGTTATTTTATTAAATGTATTTACCAAGAAAAAACCCCAAATTAAATTATGTATTTACTTCCCTTTGAATTGCAGACTTATCCTAATAGGTTATTAGGGAAGAAAGGCAGGCAAAGAAAACAAAAAATAAATGGATGGTAAACTTATTTTATGTCACTCTTCTCTCAAAGGCTCTAACCATTTTGGAATTGCTGGTTATTATTCAATGCAAGACCTGAAAGAAAACATGATCATGAGTGAGACTTCCCTCTCTCCGTTAAAACTTTTTAATTTTATAACCGACACAAGTGAAGTATATTTCCAGTCGTCTTAATAGTATTTATGTCGTTTCTGCAGGGTATGTAATTTACTAACGCCTCCTACCTGGTGGTCCCCACACGCGGCAAAGAGGTAATTATGTCATTTAATCCGTAGAATTAAATGACATCAACGACTGAGAGGCAGTCGATGAAGCCTCTCAGTTGCATTAACGACTGCAACTGAGAGGCTTTTTCCTTCTGTAGTCCCTCTATTCCCTAAAGCCTTAACACAATATAGAATGAATGTCCTAGATTTGTACATTTTCTTACATATAATTCTTGGAAAGGTGAGAGCCGGACTTTCAGTGATGATGAAAGGGGCTGTGACCCGGAGGGACATGTAACAACGGACCCAAAGAGTGTTCTGGCCGGAGGAGGACTGGTCCCCATTGGTGCCAGTGAAGCCACAGGCTGGAGAATATGATAGAAATTAACATCAACATTAATTTTACTTTAGTCTTTCTCCAATTCCCCAATTCTATAAACAGTAAATTATCATTCAATAAATATAAATTGTTAATTTGGATGCAGAACATACATCAAATATACATTTTAGTATCATTCAAATTAGAAACAGATGCAGTTAGGCATAATGTGTGTAGATTATTTTCTGGATGCTTCTATTGCTGAAATTGGGCTTTGAAACTGAATTGCATCACATGCACATGAACAACCATTGCATTTTTATAATCACAGTATTTACAATCAAATCTAATACTGTAATATCACAAACTGAACAAAATCACCACCGGGCGTAGTTCACGCTCCGACCTCCAGATGGCAGAAAAGTCCTTCCAATGTGACTCTTGATTCTTGCTCCATAGCTGAATTAAGGCCACAAAGTGTTTGAGGTGGATTCAAATTAACAATAAAACAATATTAGGTCATGAAGCACTTTGACCTAGAACCAAAGCAGAAGGTTCTAGGTATTGTAGACGTTGTTTTTCTATGCTCCCACTTGCAGGGTTCAGCTTTGTTTCCCTGCCTTTCCTTTAGGTTCTTAAACCGTTACTGGTTTAATAATTTACACTGCTAAATTTCATATAATTATTCCATTATTAAACTCCCAAATAGTTTTTTTTTAAAAATTAAACACAAATCTAGCTGTACTTTGAATTTTACAACTGCACAAATGTTAACATATATTTAGCATGTCCTTATGCTTCTCATAAGTCTCACTAATGTGCATCTTAGCATAAATTCTCCATTAAATATGTATATTTTTCTTCAATAAATATCTACTTTTAGAAATTATGGTCAAACTGTAATTTTGACGTAAAAAATGGACTATATTGTAACCCTTGTCTATTGTAACTTATGATTAGTTTATTTCTCAGTTTTGTTCAAAAAGCTACACGATAAAGAATCAGCTCTCCAAATCTTAGTCCCAGGTTCCGTTTACCTTTTACTTTACGAATCCATAAAATTGATCCTAAAAGGAAACGAACATGATAGAGCGTTATATTTATCGTGGCTCATTTGTTGACTGCAGGTAGCTACAAAGGTTATGGGCTTGGGATGATGGTGGAGGTCTTCTTTGTGATCCTGGCTGGAGCCCAGTACAGCAAATACATCCGCACATGGAAAGTCACCGACCGCGACGCCAACCTGGTACGTCCTGCTCTTTTCATCCGTTTTCCCTTTTGACTTAGAAATATAGAAACATACAAGTCATTTACATTCCTTCATTTCTTGATAACTGAGGTACCAACTAATTTTCTTCAGTGTCGTTTGTAAAATCCTCTTTAAAGAGTAAACAGCAGACTGAGGAGGTCAGAGTGCTGAAGGTCATTTTTAGCAAAAACAGAAGTACAATGAAAGTGGTAAAATACAGTAAAACACATGGAGAAGCTCTTATAACAGGGACTACGTTGTATCATTCGGTAGTTATAAATCGATTGTGGGATTCCTCTAGGATTCGTTCAGAGCCCACTTAAATTTAACATGATTGATTTCTTCCTTGTTGAATTATTGAAAACCACGTCTGCTTCCATGAAATCGCAGCTTTTTATTTGTGTCTTCGCCTGACCTTAGTCCGCTGTAATCAGTGAGTCAGCCTCTCCATAACACCAGTGAGTGGATGAGTCAGAATTTCCTCCAATTTATTGCAAATAGGTCAGAAGTCATCGTGTTTGGTCCGAGGAATGCCAGGGCAAAAAGAAGCACTCTGTTTTAAACTTTAACAACCACTAACTATCATCTTAAAACACTGCCATGAAAATGAGTTTCCTGTTGAAATGGGATGCAAAAAACCTTTAAAGCTGTCTTTAGTGGTCTGTTAAAGAAAACTAAAAAAAACAAACGAGGCAGCTTCTCCGTGATGCTGCTGTCAGAGTCCTGTTATATTTTCAAAATGGTGGTGTTAGGCCAAAGTTAGTTACTGATTTGATTTGGCTACTTATTCAGTGTTTCCAGGACCAGAACAGCATTTAATTTCTATGACTTTTGCTCTGAACTGACAGCATTTTTTTTTTATGATCAAACAATCCGACTAATGAACTCTTTGTCTATTTGAAGAACGAAATAAAAGACAAAATTTGGATTTAAATGAAAATTAAACTACAATTTAATTTTGAATTAAAATTTTTGAAGTTGTCTGTCAGTAAACATTAACATGTTTCCTTGCCTTGCAATGTTGTTAGCAGCTGATTAAAAATTAAGTCTAATTTAAACTCTACCAATAAGATCACTCAAGAAACTCAAGCAGTAATTCCATTAAAAGCCTTTTTTTTTCTCTAAGAGGAACTTTATAAAGTTCAGAGACAAATGGTTTTAAAACAACAAGAAAAAACATCAGTGAATAAACAAAATGTATTATTTCTTGCTTCAGTGAAAAGGGGAGTCTGTAATACCTTTTTGTCCTTCACAATTTGTCCCATTTTGGATTTTAGGGTAGCAATCAACCCAGAAAACTTTGCTCCCGGATTCAACGAGAGAATGTCAGATCTGCTCTCCATCCAGAGAGACCAGGACCCCGTGAGTACGCAACGCTTTGAAAGAAAATAGCAGTAGCACTTTAGCCATCTTAGCTTATGTCTTTTAATTTTTAATAACCCAGGAAACAGACTCTTAAGAATTTGCTTTAAGTTGTAAAATGCGGGCAGAACAGCAGCATATGTAAATGTATGTCTTTGTGTGGATTGAATAGGAGAAGAGATTTCCTTCTTTTCTTCCCAACTTTTATTTGTTGTTACTTCCGGGATTGCCAGTTTTGGCTCCTGGAGATCCGGAGAGGTTGAACATGAAGTAGTGTGAGGAGATGGGGGGAATACCCTACCACATCTACATAGAAAGGACTGAAAAATGTCCAACATTAAGCATGTTTTTCTTTTGCATAGTTCTTTCTTATAAATGTAAGATCATGTAAGTAAACATTATGTTCCACGCCGACAGTTAATAATCTCTGCTAACCTCTGGTGGCTTTCAGAGGATGGGTTTTGATTCCTAGAGCAAGCTGCTGACTTTACTTTTGCATTTGTCGATTATGTGAAGAAAATCGGCGTCAGCCAGCTGCTGCCATGTGACAAGGTTGTCTCCGTTTAGACAATCAACTGTGGATGTTCAGCTTTGTAAATCTGTTGCTTCTACTAACTTTAACGTCAACGGAAGGGAACTTTGTAGGAACGGGGTGACATTTTTAAAGCTACAAAGTCAAAAATTAAGAGCAATAATTTGGGTTATTGAGACTGATAGAGGAAAAAATAGGTTTACATTTTTCAGTCATATTTTCAGCATGTTGATCCGTTTAGAAATGTAAGTTTCAAACTAGAAAAATAATTAGCAAGCTAAATATTTAGCCTCAAATAAAATGTATAGCTAGCATGCTAAACATTTAGTTAGCAAGTTCATTATTTGGTTTCACACTACATATTTAGTTTGCTAACTAAATGCATTGTTTGAAGCTAAATATTTAGCTTCCAACTAAATATTTAATTTAAAGCTAGATATTTATTTGAAGCTAAATATTTAGCTTGCTAATTAAATACTTTGCTTACCTAGCTAAGTATTTAGCTTACTTAAACTATTAGCTAGGTAAGCTAAGTGTTTAGATAAGCTAAACACTTATAGAAATATTAGAACACTTAAACAAATATTAAGCAAGCTAAGTAGTTAGCTTGCTTACTAAAGCTAAAGCTGTGACATTTATAAATATGAATAACCTGAGGTTTGAAAATCAAACCTCCCATTTTTTCATGCTAAATGACTCAGATTATTGCTGTTAATTTTTAACTATGTAACTTTACAAAAAAATAAAAAATACATTTTGCAAGAAGAGAAGGAGACAGATTTAAAAGTAAACATCTAACTATCACACAGTTAATCTCAGATTAGAGCTCTGTAGCTTTGGTGGTGAATGTGAGTTAAGATTACTCATCTATTATTAGCTAAACCGGCCATTTCCTGTTACGGAAACATTTTAGTCTTACTGAAAATATACAGGAACTACTCTAGTAGGGTGCATACAAATATATAGCACAGATAAATGTGTTAATTTAATGGCAGGGTGTTCTGCTTTTTTAAGTTTATTTCTCTTAAAGGCTGTAAACATCTTCTACAAATTTTTAAATAAAAGCGTTTCTAAGTATTTGAGTTTTCATTGATCATTCCCCAAAATTTCCCCCTTGTGCCTGAGAAACATTATCATTAAGAAACTACAAAAGTTGAGATGTTTAATATTCATTAAATGTTTCATTACATTTTTAATGTAGCTGCATGTAAAATATAATGCCTGACAAGAACAAACTTCAACGTTTCTCATTGCCGTTTCACATTAAAGGCCAACATAAACCCATGCATAACTTAAATAAAAGAAAAATGATCATGGTTTTCAAAATTTAACCTTGAAAAGTGAAACATATGTTTGGTTTGTTTATGAAAAAATACATATTGAGGTATGAAAGGGTGAAGAAGGGCTGAATACAAAGCACTCGAAACCAGATTTTTATATCTACAAATGTTTTGAAAGCAGTGTATTATTTTTATTTCACATAGTAATCGGGCATTATTTTTCATTGTTCAGTCACATGTAGTTACAATAGAAAATAAAGAATTGTATCACTTTTCATTAATAAAATTATTCAAATATAAGATCTCACAAAATAATTTTTCAAATGTTAATTTCACTTTTAAAAATCATTTTCATCTGTTCTGTCATGAGCAAATGTGCTTTACCTTTCAAACTTGCTTGAAAAATTCCTAACTTTCTTTTTGAGCTTTTTATGTTTACTTAAATAATCATAATTTTGGATCCTAACTATAACTTTACTTAAAAAATAACTTGCAGGTGAGAAATATTTGGACAATGTGTGTATGCTGAAAACAAAAAGTTTAAGAATTTCATCTGAATTCATGTGGTAGGTGTAGGTGGAAACTCTTGGGACTAAATCATCCTTTCAAGTTCAAATTCAAATGTTTTTGTTTCTTTACTCCGTCTATCATAATCATAAATTGCTTGCAACGTTGTGTTTTTTTTGTTGTTTTTTTCCAATATAGATTATCGTCAGTTTACAGATAAAAAGCTGGTTGATACCTTCACAAACTGGCCTCCAGAACCATGAAGGAGAAGACGGACTCCACCTTCACAGATGTCTAGATTAGGACCTTAATCTGCCGTGCCAAAAGTTCTGGCACTGTATTCTAGACCCTGGATGTCCAGTTCACACTCCAGTGGTTGCAAACAAAAGAGGAGAAATCAACAAATCAATGGGCTTTAAATCCCACCAGGGGAGGGAAAGGAGGTGGGGACGGAGTGAGTCCCCACCCACCACTAGTGAGTGGGGTGGGGGGCGGATGGGCAAATTAAGAAGCCAGTTCAAACAGTTGTTGTATGAGGCAGACTTAAGAGGTGCGTGTGTGTGTGTGTCTGCGTGTAGAGGGGTGGATGTTTGGATGGATGCTGGGGGTCTAATCTGCCCTGGCCTTGGCCTGGTGCCCTTGTGCGGATTAAACCGGGCCCCTAAGAGCCCAGGGAGCACCGCCGCTGGCTGGGATTAAGCAGATTCTAACAGGTGTTTTCTTTTGTGACACTAAGGGGGGACCAGTCCATCACTCGCTCAAAAGAGCAAATCATGAAGTCGGTGGCGACAAGGCAGACATGTTTGTGTATAAATTGGATAATTTTTAGTTTGTGTTTTATTAGCCTTATAAGACCTAAGTTTCAAATGTCCGCCTGGATATTTTTGGTTATTTTAATTGTACGCAGCTCTTTAAATGTCCTGTGAGTTAATATATTTGCCCATTTACCCATAACAACTGGAACTTTCAATATTTAGCCAGTTATTTTCGCAACTTACTCTCTATTAAAACAGTGTTTCATCAGATTAATTTCATTCCCTGCTATAGCGGGGGTGAAATTACCGTAATAACCCGATATTGGCTGGAAAGCGCAATGTCTTCCCTTTGGAAACTGTTTAAATTTATAAGATAGAACAAAGTGTGGCGGTATAACTGTACTGCAACTTTGGCTGGATCGTTGCCGATCCCTTCAGTTTGGAGGGGTTAAAAGAGAACTGGTTAAAAGAGAACTGGTTAAAAGAGAACTGGTTAAAAGAGAATTGGTTAAAAGAGAACTGGTTAAAAGAGAACTGGTTAAAAGAGAACTGGTGAATACCTCAAGAAACAGGGGATCAGAAGTTAATGAGATGTAGACAAGTAAGTAAAGCTTATTATGTAAAACATCAACAACAAATGATTTGCATCCATTATGCTTAAGTGATATATAGAGTATTTTTATTATTCAGAAAAAGAAGAGAAAAGGTCCAAGCACTGGACCTTGCATCACACCTTCCAGCTGTGCCAGGAGAAGTCGTTTGAACCAGTTCAAAAGAAGAAGAATCACTGGAAATTTTCCTAATGGTTCAAGCATTAAAGTTTCACCACACTCTTAATGCTGTTGGTAAATTGAGGAAAGTTTGTCTTTTGTATTGCTTTGATGAAAAGCTGAGGCCAAAATGGTGAATTTCTGTTTGCAAAGTTGAGGAAAGCAAAGACGCTGTTGCAGAAGAGTAGCACTTTTCCATTATAGCTGACGTGCTTGAATCAGAAATTCTCATTTTAGGTCTTGAGAAGTAGAAAATTAGTTTTAAAGCACAGAATCCTTCTACCTGTGAAGCAAACACCTCAGAGAGATGTGAAAACGCGCCTCGTAACCTCCTTTGGGGAGTGGATATGCGTACATATGCGTGTAACGACAGACAGGAGGGAGGAGTGGCAATCGGGAGAGTGGGGAGAGATCCAAAAGCCTCTGCTGCTCTCATGCTGAGTCTTTAATGAAGTGAAACGGCTGCCCGGTCAGTTCCTCCCAGCTGTTGTCCCCACAAAGCCAAGATATTTGCCCTTGGCTCTTTGTCCCCGCTCGGGCTGCCGTACCTCCAAATGACCCGCAGGAACACGTCGAAATAAAAGCAACGCATCTGCTGCGCTGTTGACTCCAACTGCTCAGGAATGCAACCGTGTCTCCATCTGTTGACCCCCGGATCAGGACCGAAGCCGGTACCGGTAGGTGTCGACAGTGGAAGTAAAAAATAAAGGACTGGCTGCTGTTTAAAGCCAAAAGTGAGAATACTCTACAAGAAATTGATAACAGTCAAAAAACATCATGTTTATCTCACCGCATGTTCCAAGGTAATAACTTTAAGTCCAGTTTTTATCCATCTTGAATATATTTGAACAATAAGTTTCCTCCTAGCAGAAAATAGAATGAAGATGTTATAAAACGGCTGTCTTTGATATTCTTATGGTATATTCAATCCATTGACACCAGGTTTTGGGAATGTGTTGCCTACCTCCAGCAATCACTGGGTTGCCAGTCCATTACAGGGCAACTCAAACAAACATAGCACCACTGCCATCCAAGGTAAAAGTAGTGACTGCAAAATTTTCTGCACAAATTATTATTTTTTTTCTTTTACAGATGAAGTTGAAGTTCAAGATATGGCAATTTGTCCCTTTAGGAGGAAAAATTCAGATGAAATGTTATTTAAGAGTAGTAGCATGGACATCTAGCAAACTGACATCCTACCAAGTAATTTAAAAGTGCCAACGCCACAAGACGGACCGCCCTGTAGATTGTCTTAGTGGCAAATGACAAACATTGTCATTAAAAAAGCCCAAATTCTGTCAGTTTTTAGGCAAACACTGCAATATCTGCTCTGGCTCTGATTAGTGTCGTTACTCAAATTTACATGGATAAGCACCAAGATTCCAATTTCTCCTAACACCTGCTTTACCACAATAATCTAAATTAGAGGGCTGCGCAGTGACTGTGCAAAGCATAGTGGCTGTGAATGGAAGCAGCTGAAAGTCTCGCTTTTTTACACATAAGCATTATGAATTTTTCTTGTGACTTTATCTGCTCTGAAATGTCATTTGAAGGTCAATAGTTGGATGGAACAACTTAAACTTTGCAAGTCAATCTAGATCCTGTGACCTCTATCAGAGAGGTCACGAGATCCAGACTGTATCAAATGGCTGCACATAGAAAAGAACAGTGAGAAATCATATCATAAAAATAAGTGTAAAACATGTTTAAATTCACAGAAACTTTTGCAGTCAAAAAATTTTTTATGTTTTTACAGCAACAATATATTTGTATACACCAAATTTATTTGTTAAAACTACAAATGGTGATAAAAACAGAAAAATACTGACATATAACAAAACATTTCTGCCAATATGACATTCTAACATTGGAAAAACAAATTATTTCAGTTGTTTTTGAAAATAGAAGTCACTTTACGGCCTTATGCTGCACTTTCTACATGATCGGGTTTGGTTAGTTTTGGTTCGTCTTAATTTTGTTGTGCAATTTTTTGTAGACTTAACAGATTGTTAATGTAATCCAGCTGTGATTTGAATCACTGTAAAATAATGTACATATTTACAGTTGCCAGAGTTTTCCTGTGAAAACGTTTGCGCTTCATAGAAGAGGCACTCTCAAACCAAACTTCAACATATTCTGAAATCACAGAAACTTAGTTTGTGCCTTTCTGAAGCAATAGATATCTTGAGCATAGCTACTTCTTTTTGTCCCTACATTGCCTCATCTTACAACGTATGTTTGACAGTCGGTATTTGCCTGAAAGCTTCCCTCATGCAGTCAAGCTAAAATGACAACCAAATGAAATTCAATCAACTCAAAACACCTCTTCCTTCTCCGGGTCACCTGGAGTGACAGATTTGATTTCTCCTGTGTGGTCTGCACACGCCCTGAAACAGCGGAGGAGCGCCTCAGCCTGCCACCTACACCCACGTGTCAACAGAGCTGAGCTGCTGGCCTCTGTCTCAGTGTGAGGTCTTAACGACACTTTAAAAGTTGTCCTGTGTTTCCGTCCTGGAATGATTACTGTCTGTCTGAAAGCTGAATTTCCGCTGTTTTCACTGTTATGTATTTCTGGATGAAATACAGTGGAGTAGATGAAGATGGATTAAGATATCTTGCAGCAATATTTGCTCAACTCAAAATGCTGCAGCGCTTCTACTGATGATTCTTTGAGTTTTGAGCATTTTGCAAATTAAAAATGTAGCATGTTTACATGCATGAACAGGTTTTTTTTTTGCACCCTTCAAATGATAATCATTTGCAGTTTCTGTATTTGCATTCACATTGCCTGAACAAATTTACAGCATAAAAAAGTGCAGTGGTAAAGGTTTTAAGTTTACAACACAAATCAATAACCAAAGATTATATTGTAGATATTTCAAAGGATGTGGGGGAAAATATCAGTCAAACTAAAAAATATTAAATAGGGAATGTAAGATGCCAGTTAAAGATGACTTGTAACATTTAAAGTATTCTGAAATAATAACAAAATATATATTTTTGCTTTTATAATAATTTCATAATATATCAGTGATTTATTATACATTAAACAAATGTTAAGTCATTACTTAATATTACAGATGTTTTAAAACTTTTTAAAATCACACAAAATTATTTCAGCATTTAAAAAAACTCATTTTATATTTTCTTTACTACAGTTCATCGTCCCATAATGAGGCATGTCCTTTTAAAACTATTTCTAAATTACTTGCACCCTTTAATACCTAATAAATGTCCTTTTCATACATGTATATAACACATTTTTATCTATATTTAAATTATTTCGTCACTTTATAGTCACAGTGAACGCTTCTGGACATTCATCATTTTACAGGCATCTGATCGACTGCGTTTCATAACGTCACATTGTTTGCCTACCTGTCTGAACTCCAGCACCTCCCAGCCTCCTGCTGACGGGGTTAAATGGTTCCACTGGTGCTTCCTGGGAATAGTCATCCACGGTGGAGATTTCCTCACTTTCCTGGCCTCAGGAAGTGGAGTCTGCAGGGTCACAGAGCAGCGCAGCACCGGGACCTCCAGCCACACACTGGGATGTGTGTGTGTGGGGTCAACAGGATCCCGCTGTGTGGCGTAATGCTGGGGTCCACAACTGTCAAACGTTTGGGACGCAAACGTTTTATCTCTTTTGCTATGAACAATGCAAAAACAGTTCTGAATGCAATACTTAACACTTAATGAAACCTACTGACCTGATTTCTACACAGAAAAAATCTGCTAATTGTTAAATGTATTCCAGGCTAGGAGAACATAATACAAGTTATTTTCTCAACCTTCTTATTCAGCCAAACAGTAAAAGTTACTGTTTGTTTGTGGGGCAATGTCAGGGGTGTCCAAATTTTCTGCACGAAGGGCCAAAATCACCAAAGAGACACCATCCAGGGGACGACATTTTCATTTCCTCCCCTCTTAAAAAACCCCAAAATATTATGGTGAATTATTTCTCTTTTACCTGCACAACAATAAATAAATAATTATGGAAGACTTTGACTTCTTCCATTGCTCTGGACGTTTTTCACCGTCATTGAGATCCTGATTGGTGGACGGAGAGCCGTCCTCCATTTGTTAACCAGCTGGTGATCAGTTCCTCTTCCTCTGAGCTCAGAATTGACTCATTTACGTCAATACCTTCTTGACTTGAAAATCAAAGATAATCTCATCTAATCTCTACACTTTAAACGGAGAAGAGTTGAGGATTAAAGAGGATTACACTTAACAAAAATAAGACTTTTCTCTACTAAGAGGGTCACACTTTAACCAGCACAGCTGCGTGTGAAACTGAAAAGTTTTAAGAGGTTGTAAAACAGACTTTTTTTTTAGCTCTATCTCTCACTCTCTGAGGTATTTTTGACTCTTCAGGACTCAAATTTGAAAATAAAAAACCCTTTGTTTCTGCTTAGAGGTTGTATTCTTGCCTGAAAACAAAGCAGAAGCAACAAAAGTGACTGACAGATGTAACACTATTGTGAATCAACAGGATCAATTCAGAGCAATAAAGCTTTTGATCATCAGAGCAACAGATTCTTCCTCCAACTTAATCCTGTTTCCCTTTGTGCTTTGATGTCTGTAAGGTTCGTTACCTTTAAATACAGGTGGGGGGGGGGTTTATGTTTCATTGCTACTTCCTTTATTTCTTCGTCACGACAAAAGGCGTCTTCAGAAAAACGCCAACACACGGAAACAGAGGTTCCTCTGGACACACAGGGGACGGCGCTCCTCAGCTGCCGCCCTGCTGTTCTGTTCGCAGGCATCAGTGAGCTGCTGAGGTGCGACTGCAGAGGCAGGTGACCGCAGCTCGTCTTCCTCATTGGCTGCACTGTCCATATTGGTCCAGAGCTCCCAGTTCAGTAGCCTCTGTGATTAATGGGTACAGCTGATTGTGCAGACTGGGAGAATCTGATCTGGGAGTAAACCGAGCCAAAGAACTCCCCGACTCCCAAAACCCGTTCAAAACCGTGTCTAATCAGTCAGTTCCTCTTGGAAGCTGTTTTTGTTAGCGATTGTTGCAGCTTAAAATGATTGATTTTGCAGCACCTTTTTATAAAATATATATATATATATATATATATATATATATATATATATATCAATACATATTTTTATAAAAGGTATGGCATTTTTTTTGCCATACCAAAAAAATAAATATTTTTTCTTTTGGTATGGCCAAAATTTTTTTATATATATACAGTATATATATATATATATATATTTTTTTTTTTTTTTTTTTTGCCAAACCATTTTTATTACAAAAAAGTTGATTTTAGAATAGTTCATATTTAAGGTGCAAATGACATTAGGGCTGCAACTAATGACTATTTTCATAGTCGATTAATCTATCGATTATTCTGACTTAATTGATTAATCTCATAAAAAATATTGGCACATTCTGCAAATTTTTCATTTAGGTGCTAAAGGTTTTTTACACAATATTAGAAATATATTGAAGGAAACAAATGAATAATTCAATTCCTTTTCAAAATAAGAATAAATAAAATACATTAACAGAATTCCCTTAGCAGATGCTCGATCACTTGTACCACAGGAGGATCTACTACTAAAAAAATATATATACTTCTATCAACATGTGATATCAATAAATTGTAGGGCTGATCAGCTGATCTTTTTCAGTTAACTGATTAATAATTAGAATGCAAAAAGGTGCTTATTAAGACACCTGGTTCACAAAATTTGAACTAATATGAGTTTTGGGTAGAAGATATTTACAGAGTTTTTCCATCAAATGCTAAATTAATGTTTTTGGACAGTTTTGGATTATTTACTGCCCTGATTGTGTTTCTTTTTAAATGTTATAGCAAATGTTATAGATGCTTTCATCTTGCAGGTTGCAGTGAATTTGCATAAATAGTTGGAGGACCCATCGAATATATTAAATAGCAAAAGTGTAGATT
The DNA here is from genome assembly GCA_903066825.1 of Alfaro cultratus. NCBI lineage: Eukaryota > Metazoa > Chordata > Actinopteri > Cyprinodontiformes > Poeciliidae > Alfaro > Alfaro cultratus. The sequence continues at coordinate 6,038 of CAEFZX010026323.1, read as the reverse complement.
AAACCATATTACTTAATCTCTAAGGCCAATGCACAATATGTATAACTCCTGATTTATTCTGTAACTGAATAACCGAGTATATTAACATATATTTTAAGAGATGTCTGGGTAAACAATAGCTATTAGAGAGCAAGACTTTGAACAGAAAACAGGAAGGCTGAACATTCAACAGTAAAGTTCCTATGTTATCCTCTTGAGCGTTTGGTCTCTGATTTGGACATGTTTGAAGTCGTGTGGATGTCTTTGAATTAAGGATCTGAATTAAGGATTTTCCAGAACCTTTACTGATAATAGCCAAACTTACTACGTTAATAACTAATATATAACTACCAGGCTTTTTTTAAATGTTGACGCTGTAGCTTTGAAAATAAGGGTTAATGTCTTACAGTGACTACTTTTTCTTACAGAGGGTGTGATGTCACTTCTGCTCCTTATATGAATAATTAATGAAGGCATTAATTAGGAAGGCATGAAAAAGAAAGTTTGAAAGCTGTTCTTAAATTTTCTAATGTTACAGTTTTTCAGGAGAAACCCGAATCAGATCAAAGTTTTATAAGAACGGAGAATAGTAATTAGCCATAAAGTATAAAGTTCTGGTCTTTGCAAATATTTATATTGTGGATATTTGCCCCTATGCTGTTAGAAAATAAAAATAAAAAATTATATAGCATAGACTTTAAAAGTCAATTTTAAAAAAAATGTCAAACTTCATCTGCTGTAATAAATTTTTAGCAACTTTAATTCTGGATTTACTTTTGATTTCTGGCCACTTGGAGGCATTGAACTGAAAAGCAAATACAGATCGCTTTAGATTTCAAATTAAATTAGTGTTGTTTTATGTGCCGTTTCATTTCGTGCAATTGCTGTGTAATTTAATTTAGCGTCAGCTGGTCTGACCCTCGGTGGCATGTTGATGTATTTCTGCCTGAGCTCAGCTCATAAAAAGAGAAACAACTCTTCCCATCCATCAACCATCTGGGGGTTTCACCTCCCTCCAGCATTCACACACACACACACACACACACACACACACACACACACACACACACACACACACACACACACACGCACAGATATCTTTATATCAAATACTACATTTCTGGATAACAACGAGACATTAAACTAAGCTATATGATAAATTTAGCAAATGTGTTTGGGAGTATATAACTGTGTTATGAATGTCTAAAGAAAAAAAATTTGTGAATTTAAGCAAACATGTCTCAGCTGCGTAAGAGCTGAATAAATCTGACTGGATGTCAGGCATCCTGTCTCTGCACACTGATCTTTTGGCCTTAGTGCTGCTCTGTTTATCCAGCTGTCCTAATGGACCCATTTAGAAGATCAGAAGATGGTGGTACCGTTGCTGAGGTCAGACTGAGGAACCCTCGGATTCTTTTACAAGCAAAGTTCTGCTTTCCTCGTCTTGTGTTCATCTGATGTTGAAATGTTGGAATTGTAATTAGATATACAGGATGAGCTCTTAAGGATGCGTAATAAATTATTTATTGATGGTGAAAGTGGATCTCGACTCAATATGGATGCATTTTACTACAACATCTAATTTCCTAACACAGGAATGTACTTTAAATTGAACCAGTTGATTGTAGCTCTGGTGGTATGATTCATTGTTGTGGTTTCTCATGCCTCGGTCATGAGAAACCTTTTTGTAGATCACCAAATAGGATCCAACCAGGTCATATTACTTAGCACCAATTTATTTGTCTGTATCAATTGAATGCCTCGACATGCCAGTGTTCAGATATCAACAGACTGGTACATTTCCACACATGTTGTGTCTGGGGTAGTTTTGGAGTGGTGGTAGTGGAGGGCAGTGGGGTTATTCCCATAGTGTCAGCTGTTCCATACAGTGCAACACCTGGACGCCGTCCTCAGCCAGCCGCTACGGCGAAGGAAGTCCCCGGTACGTTTGGTGCCATGGTCGGGACAGCTGGTGCCTGAGCAGCTGCGCAGCCGCGGGTGGCTGAGAAAAAAGCCCATCCCCTGCTAACCCGGGAGGGGCTACTTCATCTGCTCAGCTGTTATCTGCCCAGCCCCCACCCGTCTTCGCTCGTACCCTTCCTATTCCCTGATGCTCCGTCAGCTGAAAGCTGAAGGAGAGACAGCTGGCCTGTGCTGCTAGGGAGAGGGGGGTGAGGCTGTTTATACTCGTTTGACTAAAGACAAAGCACATGTGATGTCATTGCTGAAATGATATTTTTAAATCTAGATACATTTATTACGTCTATAGTGATCTGAGTCCTCGCTTTTGAAAGTTATTAAAACTTGATCCAGATAAATAGACTTCACTGCCTTGAAGAGTCAACAATAATTAGCCTTAACAACTTGGGAAGGCAAAGAGAAATCTGTTATTTTATTATTATTCAGCCTATACATTTTGTTACAATCTAGCTTCACTAGACGGTTTTATGTGGAAATCTGCTCAAGAGCTTTAAATCATAAACCATATTACTGAGTTTACTCATATGGTTGGTGTAAATGAATCCGCTCTAAGCTACTCCAACAGTATTATAGAAATGAGGTCATTAATTAGGCCAAGTCACACAAAGTCTTTACCCATGTTGTTCATGAACTATTTGACTAAATAAATTTCATTAAATCTATATTTAATTAAAACTTTCTTTTTCTTGTGTGTGATTTCATGTTCATGTGCATCAATCTCCTGGAGAATGTTACTAGTCCTACACCAACAACAGCGTCAGAAAGACAGAAGTCCAACTCAGCTGCTGAGAGTCGGTGGGGGAGAAAGAGGCTCCCATTATGAAAATAGAAACTTGAGATTTTCAGCAATAAAATGTTAACTAATGGCTCTGTCAAAGTGATTACCCTTTATAGCTCATCTACAGTGACGTCCAAGTCTAAATAATGATATACCTTTAACAAACTTGACAAGAACCTCCTAGAATTACAACCAAGTGTTCTGCAGTCATTGTCTTTGATATTTCACAAAGGTTTGATTCTGTTTGTTTTCAAAAATAATGGATCTGTATGTCCCCAATATCACACTTTAGCCTTTCTTTTGTATTGCATACAGCTGCCGTAAGCTTTGTACTTATTGCCCCAAAATGTCACACAATAACTCAAAAATGGTACATTGAAAGTATTAGATAAAACAAACAATGATTTGTAGTCCAGAATAAATCTTATCGTTCTCAAAACATGTTTGTCCTGGATCTAAGCATGCATAACTACGCGATTTCGATTAAACCTACACCTAAAAAGGTACAGTCATAAGGATCCTAAGAGGTTAGATGGAAATCTTCCTCTGTTCTGAGTTTAACGATCCAAACGACTTGAAGGATGGGAGGTGGGTCAAAGACTCATGCGACCTTAATGACCCTATTAGTGTAACCTAAACCCTGCTTTAGACTTCTTCACAGCTTCATCCCTGACCTGTCTGCTGTGCTCCTCCATATTGCTGCTCTTTCACCAGTGTTCTCAACACTTCAGTGACTCCTGCACCTGCTTCGCTCATCAAGTCGTAGAATTTCTCATTAAAAGAAAAATAAAGTCTGCTCTGGTTCTGACGTCACTGTCAACATGACGTCAGAACATGGTGACTCAGGATGTGGTATCTTCCCACTTCCTCTTTTCAGCCAAAAATATTCAACGCCCTGAAACAAGAGTCGACAGGAAACTGAAAAGTGTGAAACAATTCTGGCGTGAAGTTTGGTTCAATCACTTTACCCATAGTGCAGCATGTTACTGTAAAAATATTTTATGTCCGGATACAAGAATAAAAATTTGCATGCTCATCCCTCACATCGTATGTTTTTAATTAGCCACTCGAATTTACATATAACAGCCATTTTTCAAAATGGCTGCCATTTACGAGCTGTTTAAACCAATTATTGCAATAAAATGGTACCCATTTTCATAAAGAATTAACTTTATGTCACATCATATGTTTTCAACTTACATAGGTTTGGTCAACCTATTTAACCAAACCTATTTAAACAACTTTAAAGTAATAACGTGGCAAAATTAGAAACTGTTGCTCTATTTTCCTGGTGACCTTCAGCTTAACAATTTCAGCCAGAGGTAGATAAAATGTCGGCCTTGTACCATGGTTTTGAAGCGAGAAAAATATAAAATAACATTGATTGTTCCAGCTTTCCAAAGTTGCCTACTTATGAGTACTGGTGCATTTATGATTACGATTGGATGAGACTGTAGTTTTACTGCGATTGGTGACGGTGTATACAAAAGAGACCAAAAAACATGTGTTTTTTTAATGGTGATTTGTATATGTTTAAAATCAGCTGATTCCGCAGCAGCAAACTGGCTGCTTGTCCAGTAGAGGTCTAGTTGTTCTGTTTGGCTGGGGGATGGGAGAGTCTGGGGACTTTAAACGAACAGAAGTCAGATGAGTCAGGGAGGCGGAGGAGGGAGGATGAGGGATAATGAGGTAGATGGGTGTGCTAGAAAGCAGAGCTGCTTTTGTCTTCCAGCGTGATTGTATCGGAGCAAGGGGGGCAAAAATTTTACACAATGACATGTTGACATTATATAATACGTATCTCCCTGTAGCATGAAAAACAAAAAGAAAAACAAATTCTCATTTGGAAAAAAGAGACTTTTGACTGGATGTCACATGTTCTATTGGAAGAGATTGAAGTAGAAACTTAAGATTTGATCATTTTTAAAGGAATTGTCATCAAGTGATCAAGAAATGTCCGTCTTAGAAAGCAGTAAAAAAGATAAATAAATAAATAAAAATAAATAAGTAAATTTGTAAAAATAAATAAATGTATAAAAAGTTTGATTGACAAATGGAGAAAAAAAAATCTATGCAAGATTTCTTTCTATTTGTCAAACCAATAAGTATACCCAATTGTTTATTTTTTAAACATACATTTCAAGAACATATGTTTTTACTTAAATCAACACTTGTGATGTTAAATTACTTGTGATTTAAAGGAGACAAATTTCCATTTTTGGCTCGCAGGATTAACTATACTGTACCACAGGATTAAGCAACAACAAAATAAAGAAACTTCTGCTGTATGTCGAGGGGGAAGGAGCGGAGAGGTTGAGGGACTGTACATATCCATCTGTCTGAGAAATAAAGCATGACCACGTCATCTTCACTGTCATCCAGTTATGGTTTCATCCGAGGGGGGCCGCAGCCCATCTGCTCACAGAACATGAAAGCTCGCTGGCGGCCATTGATCATGCATTGTATCCGTGCATTGTTTAATGACCACCAAGGTCAATTAATTAACCATTTGCATGGTGCTTTAATAGCACTGGGCTAATTTGAGCCTTCTGATTAACTCAGAGTCCCCGGTGGTGGAAATGACCCTTATTGTCAACGGTGGGATTAGGAGCAGTACAATGGCTGACAGATGACTGACAGAGTAAAGAGTGGCTTTGGAGAGCTGTTTTCATGTTTGCGTTGCATATTTTACTGAGCACTTTGAGCTCGGGGACTCGCAGGATGCAACGGCCATATTGACCCCGGAGGTCCGACTGCAACAAGAGCATATTGGAGAGAAGCTCTTGCTATTTTCGTCAGATCAACCATTGGCACGAACAAAGGCTGGGGATGTGATGCTAAATATTTTTATTCATGCAAGGACAGTAAAGGGTTAACTAAGAAAATCAGGATTTAACTAATGATGTTAATTTGAAGTTGTTCTGTTAGTCAGTTGTTTGCATAAAATGATGTGTTGTTATTGTGTGATAATGTAAAATTGGAGAGTAGAAGGAAAATGTAACAAGGAGGAGAGGAAAAGCAGCGCAATAAGCCTCAGCATAACTACAGAAATTACCTGAACCACTACAACTACACCGTGTTCCAAATTATTATGCAAAGGATATTTTCTCAGATTTTCTTAAATGGTCAATGCAAATGATGGTCAGTAAAATTTTCAAGTCATGAGCAATTAAGGAATAAATCAAATTTTACTGAACAAAGCTCCCCATGAGAACAGTATTTATTTCAAAAATAAAAAACTCAAAATGCACTGTTCCAAATTATTATGCACAGCAGATTTTCTAAACATTTTATGGATTAT